>QANY01003691.1:240321-421543 GCA_003255025.1 Datisca glomerata
TTATTTCTAAGAATGGATTCGATATTTATCATGCAAAAGTTATAAACGGATTGTATATGCTTAAACCGAATAAATGCACATTAAATAATTATGAATTATTTAAAGGTGCAAAACCTAAAAGTAACAAACGGCATAGAGTTTCTCATGACGACGATAATAAATATATTTGGCATCTTAGGGACATATTAATCTAGATAGATTATCTAGTTAACAAAGCATGGTTCTTTGAGAAAACTAAAAGTTCGAACTCTTCCTGTTTGTGAATCCTGTATAGAGGGTAAAATGATCAAGAAACATTTCACAGGAAATGGGCAAAGAGCCAAAGAACCACTTGAACTAATACATAGTGATGTATGTGGACCGATCAATGTACAAGCTAGAGACGGGTATGAGTATTTCATCACTTTTATTGACGATTACTCAGGATATGATTATACTTATCTAATGCAAAGAAAGTCTAGAACTTTGGAAAGTTTAAAGACTTCAAAGCTGAAGTTGAAAAGCAATTAGGCAAGCCATTGAAAACCCTTCGATCCGATCGAGGCAGTGAATACTTGGATTCAGAATTCAAGGATTATTTACTGAAGTGTGGAATCCTATCCCAACTCACAACACCTAGAACACCACAGTAAATGTGGTGTTGCAGAAAGGCCTTATTGGATAAGGTTGATGTTAAGCTACTCATCACTGTCACTTACACTTTTGGAATATACACTACACACGACTACTTACATTTTGAATGTAATGTCCTCTAAGTTTGTAAACAAGATACTTTTAGAGTTTTGGAATGGCTCTAAACCTATTTTGCGTCATTTTCGTATATGGGAATGTCCTGCTCACGTTCTTAGATCTAAGATTGGAAAGTTAGACTCAAAGTCTGAGGTATGCATATTCATAGGCTATGTTCTAGAGACTAGAGGTGTGTACTTTTATAGTCACAAGGATCAAAAGATGTTTGTATCAACAAATGCCACCTTCCTTAAACCTGACTATATGCAAAACTACAAACCTCATAGCAAAGTAACTCTCAAGGAAATAACGGCTGATGAGATCAGATCACCTTCAATTTCTACTGATAAATGACAAATTAGAGAAATCATAGATCCTGCAAAGAAAATCCCGGTACAACATCGTGGTGGGAGAGTTTTGAGATAGCCAATTCGCTATGAACTAGAAGCAAATGTCATAGTGTCAGATACTGATAAGGATGATCCATTATCTTATGAAGAAGCAATGGATTATCCTAAAAAGGAGAAATGGTAAGATGCCATGAACTAGGAAATGAAATCTATGTATTCCAATTCCATCTGGGGACTTGTAGATTCACTTGAAAATGCCAGGCCCATTAGATGTAAATGGATCTTCAAGAAGAATAGAAGTGTAAACGGGAAAGTAGATACTTTCAAGGCACGGTTAGTAGCCAATGGCTATACACAAAGGGAATGTCGATTATGAAAAGATATTTTCCCATGTGATCATGCTCAAATCCATTCGCATCCTTTTGACCATAGCCGCTAGTTTTGACTATGATAAATAGATGTCAAGACATCTTTTCTGAATGACTCTTTTGAAGAAAGCATATATATGATGCAACCAGTAGGGTTCATACAAAAGGGGCAAGATCAGAAAGTATACAAATTGCTTAAATCTGTTTATGGATTAAAGCAAACATCTAGATCTTATAATCTTACATTTTTATGAGATTATAAAGTCTTATGGCTTCGAGCAAAATGTTGACGAAGCCTGTGTTTATAAATACACCAAAGATAAGATAATGGTTTTCTCAGTTCTTTATATTGATGATATTCTACTCATTGAGAATGATGTAGAAACTCTCTCAAAAGTAAAGAAGTGATTAGCTGAGAAATTTCAAATGAAAGATTTAGGAGAACCAATCTATGTTATGAGTATCAAAATCCTAAGGGATAGAAAGAACAAGCTCTTGACACTTTCTCAAGCATCTTATATTGATAAAGTGTTGGAGTGATTCTCTATGAAAAATTCCAAGAAAGGTCAACTACCGGCCAAGACACCTCAAAAGGAAGAGGGTGATGAGAAAGGTTCCCTATGCTTCACCAGTTGAAAGTCTCATGTATGTCATGTTGTGTACGAGGCCGGATATCTGTTATGCAGTGGGAATTGTCAGTCGTTATCAATCAGATCCAGGTTTGGAACACTGGATTGCAGTAAAGCACATTCTCAAGTATCTTTGGAGAACGAGAAACCGTATGCTTGTTTATTCAGGTGGAGACCTGAACCGTACTGGATATACTTATTCTGATTTTTAATCAGATAGAGGTAGTCGAAATTCGTCGTCTGGATCAGTATTCACCTTAAATGAGGAACTTTAGTGTGGAGAAGTATTAAACAATCCAGCATTGCAGATTCCATTATGGAAGTCAAATATATAGCGGCTTGTGAAGCTATGAAAGAAGCGGTATGACTTAGAAAGTTCTATACTGATCTGGAAGTAGTTCTAGATATGAACAAGCCACTGATCATGTACTCTGATAACAGTGGAGCGGTAGGGAATTCCAAGGAACTGAGGAGTCACAAGAGGGGCAAGCACATAGATAGGAAATATTATCTTATAAGAGAGATAGTGCATCGAGATGATGTGACTGTTATGAAGATAACATTGGAACATATCATGTCTTATCCTTTTACAAAGACACTTCTTGCGAAGTCATTTGAGGGCCACATGCTTAACATGGGATTAAGAGAGATGCCACATTAGTTTTAAGGTAAGTGGGAGATTATTGAGGGTTATACCCTCAAAGCATGTGTATTGATGTTTTGATATAAAGTTTAATGATGATTACATTTTTCTGATATGTTCTTTTAAATTGTTGAATAATTTATATAAATATCTGAAAATTACATATTCATTAATTAGATTATGATCTTGTATTTGTACGAGATGATTTAGATCATAGATAATTAATAAAATTATCAGCAACGAATTAAAGTATGGAATCTTTAATGAATGGTTGTTGGTATAATTCACTAAGCATTATGAGTGCGTGTGATCTAGATCCGGATCATTGATATAGATAGGCATCTTAGTGAATGTACTTTATATAATGAGATTATATATGACTGGATCGATGTAAATTAATATCTTTATCAACGTGTCATTTATCATAAAGATTTAATAAACATCAATTCGATGATCATATGTAGATTACTCTAAATCCTGAGTAGTCATGAACTTCTATACATGTCTACTGGATCTTTTGATTCACTCGTTAAGACTTATTTGTAAATCTTGCTAGTGACTTTTATTTTAGAGATTTAGTGATATGGATGGATGTGAACATGATCTTACAATATTTGGAATCCAAGCTTTCCTAACGGATCTTATATTGATTCCCTTAAGCGTTAATTCTGGAACTGAATGATTATTGAGCTCAAATTTATAATAATATTATAAATTAATCATTCACTAGTGGATTAATGGTACTTAAGGATCAAGAGATAATTAGAAGTGTAAAGCGGTAATTTGACAAGTTCTAATTTATGAACCAATAATTGGAGGATACTCTGTACATATATTCTATAATTTCTAAGAGTGCAATTTCATATATATAGTGAGTAAGAATTGAATTAATAAATAAAATTATTTAATTAAAGAGTTTAATTAATAACCTGGTTTATTTGAGCTTAAGATTATAGGTCCATGGTCTCCAAGTCACTTCTATACTACGTAGTCTAGGGTGTGAATATTTCAGGACATGAGAAAATGATAAACTTGCAAATGCATTTTTATTTTGGGGCAAGTACATAATTATGAAATAATTATGTGTGATTAATTAATTAAATTATTTATATATATAAATATAATTTTCAGAAAGTATATTTTTAATTTTAATTATTCCTAAATATCTGATACGTCATTATAAAAAAAGATATACATATATTATTCTGATGGCATCAATCAGATCAATCAGTTGAATCAGATAGTGAGTTCATCAATAAGAGAATTAAGTTGCAAACACAATTAATCAGTGTGATATTTCTACGATTAATAGTTAATCAAATATCTAAAAGAATATCATCACGTTCTTTTAGAGAATCGCTCACAGATGTCATTCTCAGTAAATCTCTAGATCTCATGTGTTAAGTATATCTAGAGACAGAAAAAATGTCTTGTAATATTCTACACGCCTATACACGTTCTAGTGCGTTGAGGATTGACTTGAAAGATCTTGGTGTTGATCTTGGAGTCCTACTGATTGTTGGATTGCTTTTTTGGGGTGGATGATCGATCGATTTTACAATGACGATTGATTAAAACTAGAAGATGTATATGATTTCTAACCTTATATGTTGTAGATTTAATATTTAAATATATAATAGATCAATGATTGATTGAAAATAGTTTTCAATAAAAAAATCTTTTGTTATTGTAGCGCGTTGCACAATTTTTGTTTTATTAAAATATTTTATTTTTATTAAAAATTTAATTTTTAAAATGGCCACGCGCCACACGCTTCCACTGCGCATGCGCCGCTACGACCAACACAAATAGTCATAAAAAATTACTTGAACCTTTCAAGTAATCACTTGATGCGTGAGCTGTTGACTGACAAAAAAAAGTACTTGAACACTTCAAGTAGTTGCATGCTGTATGAGTTATTGATTGAAAAAAATCAACTACTTAAACCATTCAAATAATCATAAACAACTACTTGAGCCCTTCAAGTAGTGATTTTGATTCTGGAAGTCAAAATAAGTGACTACTTGAAGGGTACAAGTAGTCAAATATAATTATTTGAACCCTTCAAGTAATTACTTATTTTGACTTCCAGAATCAAGATCACTACTTGAAGGGTTCAAGTAGTTAGATACAACTACTTGAACAATTCAAGCAGTTACTTATTCCCTTCAAGTAATTACTTGTTTTGACTTCCAAAAGCAAAATCATTATTTGAAGGGTTCAAGTAGTTGTTTATGAATACTTGAAGGGTTCAAGTAGTTGTTTATGACTATTTGAATTGTTCAAGTAGTTATTTTTTGGTCAGTTAACAACCATACACTAGGTGACTATTTGAAAAGTTCAAGTAGTTATTTATGACTATTTGAAGGGTTCAATTAGTTATTTTTTTGTCAGTCAACAACTCATACTCATGTGACTACTTGAATGGTTTAAGTAGTTGTTTATAACTATTTGAACATTTCAAATAGTTATGTTTTATTTGGTCAGTCAGTAACTCAAATATCAAGTGACTACTTGAAGAGTTAAGTAGTAGAAGGAAACATCATTGAAAATGAAAAAATAAGAATAAGAAATTATTAAACTGATTTGACTATACATTAAAAAAGAAAAAATAATAATAAAAAATTATAAATAATAATGTAAAGTTAACAGGACATGTATAAAATTCTTAATTAAATTTGAAAACAATATAATTTTTCAAATAAAATAACCGGAGCTGATTTTAGACTTGCGAAAAGAAACAACTAATTTATTCGCTTCCTTTCGACCTTTCTCGGTCAGACCCAGCAACGTGAAGCCCTAACGAAAGGTGAAGAGAAAGAAATGCTGAGAGTTGCAGGGAGGAGGCTCTCATGCCTACCATGGAGGTCCTCGCGCACTACCTCAGCCTTCCTCTCTGGATGCCCGCCGCTTAATGGCGATTCTTCCTCCTCCGATGTCTCTTCTAGATCTGCTATCGCCTCGAATCATTTCCTCTTCAACTCTTACCTTTCACATCTTACCAGAGGTAATGTCCTTTTTACCTTCGCTGCTTTATTGGCCTTAAAGCTTTAAAATTCTAGTGTTTGTGAGTATGCGCGACATTAACTTTGGTTAATGGACATTTCTCTGCCCAATTGATGACGTTGTTTTATTGATTAATTATGCTGCATCTTTATGCTTCGCTTATCGATCTGGAAAAAAATCTTTATGCCTCCTGTGATTGACATATTAACACACACACACACACACATAATCATGACTATAAGATTTTACTCTTCGTATTGGTCATTCTTTTAATCTGTTAATATGAAAAGTGTGAACAGAAGTCTCACGAAAAGGTAAGTGCAGTTACAACTGTAATATATAACAAAAAGGAGAGTCTATTCGAACATACAAAATACTTGTAGATTCTTGTATGCTCTAAGATAGTGTGTGAGAAAAATCTGGTACGATTTTAGGACTGGAAGGAAACAGTTGAGGATTAGGGACAAATCTCAAGCACTAACAGCAGTCTTGATTTGCACATCTTCCCCTGTAGCAGACAAAAAAGTTGGTCCCTGTGACATTGGCCACTGGAAGGAGAAATAAGGTTCAATGTTCAATAACTGACCAATGCATTGATCGGTGATTTGACATCTTTCTATGGTTGGTTATGATGCAATTCTTATTTGGGATTAGAAATGTGTTGAGAATCATAATTAGAGGCATATATATTCCTTGGAAAATTATTTGGTACGGTAGTAGGACCATATTGGAGAGATAAAGAGAGAGATGAGATGAGATAGAGAAAAGGCAAAGTTTCTCTCTTTTCTCTTGTATGGTACACTCTCAGTACTATATTATGATCTTTATGTCTTTTAAGACCGTCATTTGGTTTATTCGCTTTTGTGAGATGTACAACTCTGAATAGTGGATGTTTTCAGACCAGGGATAAAAGTTGTATATTACATCTTCCATTAGAACATCTCCCTTACTCATCCTTTCTTTCCCTTATTCCATTTTGCTACTTCACTCCTCTAAGTTGTGACTTGCATTACTTGTGTATTTTAAATTTTGCATTATAGACAAGATTAGGAGGGGTGTTTTAAGCAATAACAGGCTTTCTAGATCTATAGGTAAATAACAAGTTTCCTAAATAGTCAATCATTTTAGACAAAATACCTTTCGTCCATATAAAGTAGCAAGCCTATTAATTCGGATAAATTAACTGACTATAATTGATATACCTAGTTGATATACCCTATAAATAAAGAAACAAAAAATCTAGATTATTATGAAATCAACCTAAGTATACTATAAAATCTGAAAATTTTGAAAAACCACAAATCACGCCTCCCCTAAACTGCGGGATTTTAAATCCCTCAACCACCGTAATTAATAGATTACTGATATACTTAGAAATTAATATCTATAATTAATTGATACTAAATAGAAATTAAACTTTCCATAAAACTTAAATTTTTAAAAATTAAACAATCCCGCCCCTCCCTCAACCGCTTAGTAAACCAATCTCAACCTCCTCTATTAAATGAAACTAATTCAAATCTTGAAATCCACCAATGATATATCAGGAAAAGAAATTAAAAAGTAAAAACCTAATCTACAGTTAAGGTAACTACCTTAACTACGGTAAAAGTCTGTCAATCAAACACAATCAAAACTAAAGAATAAAAAAGATCAAGAAAAAACTTCCATAGTTGCAAACCATTTCCGAAAACTCTCCATCCTCTCGAGATCGCCATTGATGCTGGCAAACCCCCATTGAGATAAGATGATTTACCTTTGCTGTCAATGGAGTTTTTCTCTCGTCAATGGAGTTATCTTTTGCCGTCAATGATTCTGTTTCAAGTGGGTGTCAATGGAGGTCAATTGGTGATGAATGTTATCAATTGACGATGAACGTTAATGAATGTTATCAATCGCTGATGAATGTTGATGAATGTTGATGAATGATTTCGGTTCAAAATAAGGATGAAGGTGGAGTATTTCGGATGTTTGATAAACACAATAATCAATTCCGGAATGAAAAAGAGTAGTTTTTTAAACAAAACTATAATTCCGGAATAAATTATCAATCGGTTATGGAATGCATATTTTCCATAAGCGGATCACCATAAAAAGTGGGCTTTAAAAATTAAACACCAATATCTAATTAAATTTGATTTTAAAATAAAATATATTAATTGCATCAATAATCGAAATTCCGAAATCAAACACAATAATCTACACGTGAGGGGAAAAATGTCAAGCATAATTCATCAACCGAAAATTGCTGACGTGGCAACTAAAAAAATTGCCATTTATCTAAATAATTGAAAATCTTGCTATACCTTAACTCATTTCAAAACCTGTCTATATGGTGCAAGTACTTTTATTTTTAATATGTGTCCTGAGCGACCCACGTTGAGAGCAAACCTCGAGCGACCCACCCTGTGAGCGACCCACCCTGAGAGTTCCCGGACTTCCATTTTCGCCGGTGAACTAACCCTAGTTGGAGAGTTTCCCAAAGTGATCTTTCCCAGTTTCATGAGTTTATCTTCGAGGGTTCCTTTGCGAGTTCCATAGTTAAGAGAACCAAGGTACCAGTCGCCTATCAATGTCGGAGACCCAGGGTGCTACCTGTCTAGCGCACACCTCCGGCCTTCGTCAGGGGTTTCCGGCCGTCGTCAGTTTTCTCCGGCCGCCATCAGAGTTCACCGGTTAGAGGTTTTAGACCTATTTTTCAGCCTGTTTTCAACGAATTAGTTGTTCTCGGTTTGTTTCTTCAGAATGGCAGGAGGGGTTTCAAACAAATTTTGGGGGTAGAGAGAAGAGCGAAAGGAGGACACTAGTGCAGAAGAGCCTTTTGACTTGAAAACAAGATGTTTTCAGTGGGTTTTACAGCAGGCTCCTATGGAACAGAAGTGACAATTCTTGAGAGAACAAGTTCAACAATCATAGTATCAAGCTTGACCTTGGAGCTATTCACTGGTTGAAAGAAGCAGGTGTCAAGTTTTGTGCTTTGCAAGACGGTTCCTTATCGTATGAAAGATACAGGGAACCAAACTTCATTTTGCTGGTTGCCTTCTTTCAAAACCGAGAAGGGCCCCCTTCTTGGGATCACCAAAATCCAAGGTAGGAACTTGGGAAGAAATATCGTGATCCATACAAGGCATGACAAACGGGGTTGGAAAGCGTTCTTCAGGGAGTTGAGTATCCTTTTGAGCAGCAAGGAAAAGGAGCAAAAAACTAGATTGGTGGCTGACTACGAAGACTCTAAGAAGTCATATACATAGATGGTAATGAATGGAGGCAAGGGTGACTCCATTCCGCCGGTTTTGGAGAATGCCTTGGTCATTACAAGATCGTTTTTCCATGAATCTTGGAGGAGTATTCATAGCAGCTTGTGCAATTTTCTTCAAAAAGAATGCGGGATTAAACTCTTTCAGGTGAATAGAGCTAGCGGCGCAGGGATTAATCTTCAGGAGCTGCAGCCTTTTCCCAATTATCAGGTGGTTTTTGAGAAGTGGAGTTCCGAGAAACATGCGTTGAAGGATAAGGTTGATTGTTACGGGGTTGGATGGATATTGTGGACTTGCCACTTCAACTCTGGACTATTGATGTCTTCAAGAAAATAGGCACCACGTGTGGTGGTCTGATCGCAATGGACGTGAAGACGTTGAACTTACTAAAGCTATATGCAGTCAAAATTAAGATCAAGCAGAATCAGAGTGGTTTTATTCCTGCATCGGTGGTAGTAGAGCATAATATGGAGAGATTTGAAGTCCAATCGTGCAAGGCTGCGGTTCCAGGAAGTGTTGATGGGCATTCTGCTAGGGAGAGAAAGGTTGTTAATAAAGAGAATGGAAAGCTTGCTTCTTCACGTTCTGGGGTTGATTTGGATCAGACAGGCCATAATCAGGGCCTCTCAACTCATTCCAACCGTAATAAAGATAATCAAGGTTTAGTAGTTAGACCCAAATCTATGGTCCTACTAGATACAATGTCAAAAGCTCTTTTTGGGAGGAGATATCAACTCTATCAGTTTTTTGCGGGGAGGAGTGGTGTATTGGTGATGATTTTAACGTTACCAGGTTTGCTTCTGAGAAAATGCCTTCCGGTAATGTCACTAGAAGTATGAGAATCTTCAATAAGCTCATTCAAGAATGGGAGCTAGGGGAGTTAGTGTGGAGTAACGGGTTTTACACATGGTCAAACTTGTGGGAGGATCTAGTGTGTTCAAAATTGGATAGATTTCTCTGTTCTAGGAGGTGGGAGGCCAGGCGTCATAATGTTAGAATATCGGTTGTCCCAAGACTTGTATCGGATCATTGGCCCCTTATCCTTGATACTAAGCCGTTTGAGAGGGGTCCAGCTCCTTTCAGATTTGAGAATATGTGGTTGACCCATCATGATTTTAGCAGATTTATTAAGGAGGAATGGAATAAAAATGTGGTTCAAGGTTGGGAGGGATATCGCTTCATGAAAAAGTTGGAGTTAATGAAAGGCAAGCTCAAGAAGTGGAATAAGGAGACTTTTGGAATCCTCGGAGAGGCCAAGAAGAATTATATGGACAGAATTGCGATGAAAGATGCCTTGGAGACTAGTGGTAGTTGTGATGAGAGTCTTTGTATAGAGTGGAGGGACCTTCAAAATCGTTTGGAGGAATTAGTACGCAGAGGAGGTTGGTTAGAGTCAGAAGTCACAAGTTCAGTGGGTTGTGGAGGGGATAATAATACCAAACTTTTCCATGACATGACAATGGTAGGAGGAAGAGGAGTTTAATAACTAAACTGGAGTTGAGTGATGGATCTTTTGTTGATAATGAGACAGACATTGTGGATGCCCTTGTGCAGTTTTATAGTACACTTTATGGGGAAAAGCAAGAGGCTAGACCTGTTTTGGAAGGAATGCAATGGAGTACCTTATGTTCAGAAAGCAGTACATGGCTGGAGAGACCTTTTGAGGAGGGAGAAATCAAGAAGGCTGTCTTCAATCTTAATAGGGACAAGTCCCCGGGTGCTGGCGGTTTTACTTTAGCGTTTTTTCATGATTGTTGGGACACGATCAAATCCGACCTGATGGGAGTTTGCGAGGAATTTTACAGAAATGGTGTCATTAACAAAAGTACCTACGAAACGTATATTTGCCTCATCCCTAAGAAGGCTAACTCCTTAAAGGTTAAGGATTTTAGACCCATTAGCCTTGTTACTATCTTGTACAAAATTATTTCCAAAATTCTGGTGGGCAGATTGAAGGAAGTAGTGGGGGAGGTAGTCTCAGATAACCAAGGAGCTTTTGTGAAAGGGAGACGGATTCTTGATGTGGTTTTGGCGGCCAATGAGGCGGTGGGAGAATATTTCAATAAGAAGAAAGAAGGTTACATGTTCAAGGTTGATTTTGAAAAGGCTTATGATCATGTTGATTGGGGCTTTCTAGAATTTGTTTTAGCCAAGAAAGGTTTTGGGGATAGATGGAGGAAATGGATTAGAGGTTGTCTCACTTTAGTCAATTTTTCAATCATCATCAACGGGCTTCCCAGGGGAAAGTTCAGGGAAGTAGAGGTTTACGCCAGGGGGACCCTCTTTCCCCATTTCTCTTTATTATAGTGGTTGATGTGCTGAGTAATTTGGTCCGGGTTAGCAGTGATTGCGGCCTAATTAAGGGGTTCGAGGAGAATTTCTATGACTCATCTTCACTTTGCTGACGATACTATTTTCTTTCTGGAAGGATAGGAGGCAGTTATGAATACTTGTAAAATCCTGGAGATCTTTGAGATGGTGTCCGGTTTGAAGATTAACTCGGGGAAAAGTTCCTTAGTCAATATTTTTTGCTCAGATGCCAGAGTGAATAACCTGGCCTCTGCTCTTGGTTGTACGGTCAATGACTGGCTTATGTCTTATTTGGGCTTGCCTCTGGGCGATGATCCATTTTCTGAAGCCTTTTGGATTTCCGTGATTGAGAAGGTTTAGAAAAGATTATGGAGATGGAGGAAATCTTTTTTCTCCAAAGGTGGTAGACTGACTCTTATCCAGTCGGTCCTGGCTAGTCTCCCAACTATTACTTATCCGTGTTCAAGCTGCCCGTGAAATTTGCTGAGAAGTTGGAAAAATTGATGAGAGATTTCCTCTGGGAGGGAGTGGAGGAAGGAACATGGGCCCATTTAGTGGCTTGGAATTTGGTTTGTTCGCCTATTAAGGAGGGAGGGCTTCGCATAGAGAATCTATTTTAAAGAAGCAGGGCTCTTGTCAGCAAGTGGTTGTGGAGATTTTCTCTAGAACCGAATATGCTGTGGCACTCCATCATAGTCAGCAAATACGGCCTTCAGCAAAATGGTTGGGACTCTAATTTGGTTCGTAATTATTCCCTTAGGAATCCTGGGAAGTTCATTGCACAAGGTATGCCTTCGTTTTCGAGTCTTGTCAAGTACAAGGTTGGTAGGGATGGCAGAGTTAGGTTCTGGGAAGACTCTTGGGTCTCTTCTATTCCTTTTTGCTAGTTCCTTTCCTAGACTGTACCACGTCTCATCTTTCCATAATGCCCCTATCAGGTCTTTTTGGTCTACTTTAAATAGAGCATGGAACTTCCACATCACTAGAAATCTAAACGATAGAGAAACAACAGATTTAGCCTTAATTTTAGGATCTCTGGAGTCTCTCTTTTAGGGAGTCCATCCCAGATTCAAGAATTTGGTCTTTAGAGTCGTCCGGCCTTTTTTCATGTAAATCTCATCTAGCGTTCCGTGATGTGTGCTCTGGCTTTCCTCGCATCTTCCCAATCTAGATTATCTTCTCCTAGCAGTTCTTTGTACTCCTCTATCCGTGATGTGTGGAAGGTTAGAGGTCCCATGAAGGTTCAGTCCTTTTGTTGGTGCTTAGTTCATCGTAAGATCAACTCCCAAGAGTTGGTTCAACTCCCAATAGTTGGTTCAACGGCGTCACCCTAGTATGGCTTTGTCTCCCAGTTTTTGCATTATGTGCCGTAGTAGTAGTGAAGACTTGGATCACCTTTTTATTCATTGCTCGACGGTTAGTTTCTTATGGAGCAACTTGCAGGATAGACTGAGCTTGCATTGGGTTCCCCAGTATTGAGCGGACAGGTTGTTCCTTGAGGTGCTTCGGATGCATTTACCTAGGAACCAAAAAGGTTCTCTGGAACACTGGGGTCATGGCGGTTCTTTGAAGCTTGTGGACGGAGAGGAAAGAAGAATCTTTGAGGAGTTGTCGGAGGATTTAGTATCTCTTTGGGAGAAGAGTCTTTTTTTGTCTTCTCTGTGGGCTTCTAATTCTAAGTGGTTTAAGAATATCCCCTTGTTTTTTATTACCGTAGATTGGTTAGCGGTTTGTAAAGATTGATTGTTGTTTTGGTGGGGTTTTTTGGTTTCGGTTGGATTACTCATTCGTCGAACTCTGTAATTATTTTATTTTTTACTAATATATATCGTTTCTTATAAAAAATGTGATTTTGGTTGCATTGTATCACCTACACTCAAATCTACGTCTTCAATAATTTTATCTATATAATGGATGAATGGTTGAGGGGCAGATGGAAACACACTAGAATCAAACGGTATGGTTCTATCAATTTGTTATTAGTACTTCAGAAAAAGTTGTATCAGTGCCTCTGCCATCTGTGATATTGTCATAGATCTAACAGTCTTTCCATTTCAATTCTCTATAAAAATCTGGTGTTACTTCGTCATGCATAAATTCGAACATTGAATGCATTGCAGATGTATGCCAAAAAGCTATAAGTTGATTGTTATGATCTTATGGAACTTCGGATCCCTTTGTTATATCCAAACTTGTGAATAGTTAATTTTTTGATTGGCATTTGCTCATGTGTGCCTTCTTGAAATCGTTGGTGGTGTTCTAAACTGTTTGTGGGTTTTAACTGCTACTTGGTTTTTATTAATAGAGTACAGACAAAAGGATTCTTAAGTTTTCTTGTCGATCGGATGATCTAATCAGTTAATTCCCGATTAAGCAGCTTGCTACTTCCTACTTCCATAATAGGATTATTTGTAGTCCCCATTAAGACTTATCAATCAATATCTATTTTGGTTGTTAAGAGTGCAAGTGTTATTAACAAAACAAGGATGTGTGACTATTAGGTTGTATCTCTTGAAAGCTTTCTTGAGGAAATGGTATAGGATGCAATGTATCTTTTTCATGCAAATTTATATTCTTAGAAAGATTCTTTTGGTCAGTAATACATTCTTTGATAATTCCTTCTGCCTGGCAACTTTTTGGTTGCCATGAGGACTGTGCGCTACTAGCTAGTATGAAATGCTCTCTCTCACACACACGCACGCGCACACACACACACAAACTTATCATGTGATTTCGTGTAGCAGTCATTGCCACAAATGACAAGTACTTTTACACACCAGTGATTACGTTTTCTTTCTTGCTTTTGAAGGATATTTCACTCTTTAATTTTTTATCATGACAAAATACAATGAGGATGATGATAATGGTGGTGCCTTTCTAGTTAAGCTGAGAACAATGTTATTGTTTTTCGAAGAGAGATAAAATTCGTTAATATAAATGATTAATTTCTTTTGGGAATAAACCTAAGGATGGTTTGAGCATAACTAGAGTATTTTGAAGAGTATAATGTTTCTTATTTTTTCTTTTTTAAGGTAAGAATTTGTTGACAGTTTTTTAAACTATGCTTGTTGGTTAAATTGCAAAAATAACCCTTGTACTTAGATTCTTTTGCAATTGCATACCTTGCACAATTTTTTGGGCCGATTTAGTACTTCTATTTTGATATTTTTAACCCTTCTGTTACACAAATCTGCTAGTTTGATTTCTCGACTGACGCTATTTGATGTGTTCCCCATGCTACCTATTTCTCATATTCTAATGAGTTTCTTATTCACTAAAATGGATGTGGCATTCTAGCTTTCGTTTCAGTTTTGAATCTGTTAAGTTTGAACCAAATAGCCTCTTAATTGAGCCCCTTTCTTTCGATAACTATACGATCCTTTTCAAGCGCTAGTACTTGCCTAGGAGCTGTCTTTGTTGAGCAGCGGACCTCCTCCCCAAATGGGTTTGTTTCTTTTGTTTCAGGATCAAGTGGCAATATAAGCTCCTTCGTCCTTAAATTGCACGAGATTTATCATGTATGTTGGTTGCTTTCTAATGGTTTTGTTGTTTTCCAGGGTTTGCTTCAGAAGCGCTCACTCCTGGACATGATTTGAGTACGATCTCGGAGCTCCCTGCTACTGTCACAGCTGTAAAGAATCCTACTTCAAAAATTGTTTATGATGAGCACAATCACGAGCGATATCCACCTGGTGACCCCAGCAAGCGTGCATTTGCGTATTTTGTTTTGACGGGTGGTAGATTTGTGTATGCGTCTTTGATCCGGCTTTTGGTCCTGAAGTTTGTTCTGAGCATGTCAGCAAGTAAAGATGTCCTGGCCCTTGCTTCCCTTGAGGTTGACCTATCCAGCATTGAGCCTGGTAGTACTGTTACAGTCAAGTGGCGTGGGAAGCCTGTCTTCATTAGGCGCCGGACTGAAGATGACATTAAATTGGCAAACAGCGTAGATGTTGGGTCCCTTAGAGACCCACAACAGGACTCTGAGAGGGTGAAGGACCCTGAATGGCTGATTGTTGTTGGAGTTTGTACTCACTTGGGATGCATCCCCTTGCCAAATGCTGGTGACTTTGGCGGTTGGTTTTGCCCATGCCATGGCTCACATTACGACATTTCTGGTAGGATTCGCAAGGGACCAGCACCGTACAATCTTGAGGTGCCCACTTACAGCTTCTTGAGTGAAAACAAGTTGCTTATTGGTTGAGAAATAATGTGATTTCTTTCTTTCCCTAGATCGCATCGTGTCTGTGGGATATTGTTACTGATATAGTTTATTCTACATTGGACAGGAAGTTTTCATTATTTATTTCATTTTCCATTTATCCTGTCCAGTTAAGCTTTGGATTTTTTGTCTCTGCCATCGGTTCTGAATATTGATCCGGTGTCGTCAATAATAATTAATAACCTTGGGTGTTTATGGATTTTTCACTTGTGTATTTAATTGATGCTTCTTCAAGTTTGTTCTTAAACCCTAATGCTACCGGTTTTCTTAAATACTACGGAGGATATTGGCATTCTAGTTGACTACTTGAACTTGAATGGTAATTTGAACTTCGAAATTATAGCAGTGAAAGGTGAGGAATTTCATTTTGATTTGAAGAAAAGCAAAAGAAGTCCGACTGTCTGGCAATTGAGAGAATTTCCACCTAACTAAAGAACATTGTCCAGATCAATTTCCATTTCAAATTTGTGTTTGGCCAAATAATATAAACTTGTAAATTTTAAATTGTCACTGATTTGCGAATGGATGAAATATACTATTGTTCTATCATTTCAATTTGGTTTCTAAATTTTAAATTGTTTAGTTTTGATTCCTACAGTTTCAATTTTAATATGGTTATAATTGTTCGTGTATCACATTTTACATAGAAATAGAAACTCAATTCAATCTATTATCTCGTATTCACGATGATATCATCACATGAATTCATTAGTTAATTTTAAAAGATTAAGAAGGGGAAATTATAAGGACAGTGAATATGACTCCCTACAATTTCACAAGTCCAATTGACCATCGTCTCATTGCGGCACGGGCCAAATCGAAGATTCTTCAATGTTGAGTTGTTTTTTCGGCATCTATGTCGTAGAGCTCAATAATATGTTGGAGTTCAACAAAGTATTTATGAGTTCAATTAATAGGTCTAAAGTTCAACAAATGATCGTTTAAAAGACTCACGAATGCATTTAAAGGTTCAACAAAACTCCTGATTTCATGTAGGGAAAAATGTCGTTGACATTGAAGAGTGACCTTGAGTTAAATACATCCGCCGGAACTTATTTCAGTCTAAACATTTTAAAGGTGGGAGTTTTCCTTGTAGAACAAATTGGCTTGGGGCAGGAGAAGCATTTTAGAGGGGAAATTATTTGAGGGAGCATTATTGTTGGAGGGTGGGAAATGGTAGAAACATTAACATCTGGAAGTGGAAGGACACAGGGTGACGAGACCTGCTTTTTTTGGCATGTGTTCTCCTCTTCCTGGAATTTCAACTGTCCTCGAGCTCCTGGATTCAGCTGGCAACTAGAGAAGGGGGCCTTCTAGCTCAGTTCTTCTGTCATGAGGATGTCCAAGCTATTAAGCAACTTCCTATAAGTAGATTTGGGTGATATGATAAGTTTACTTGGCACCATGGTGGGGATGCATTTAAATAGTGAAGTCAGGGTATGAAGTAGCTCACAACATGTTGATAAATGGCAACATTGGGCGTTCTTCTCCAGGCATGTTGATAAATGGCAACATTGGGCGTTCTTGTTCTTCTCCAGGCATGTTGATAAATGGCAACATTGGGCGTTCTTCTCCACGTGAGGCAAGTTCTTGAGCTAGTAACTCTTGCACGCTTTGGTTATCTAGTATTTAAAGTTCTTGAGCTAGCAACTGTTGCAAGCTTTGGTTATCTAGTATTTGTAATGTTTCTGCTACTTGGCTTGATTAGTGAAAGTTTCTTTAACAAAACAAACAAGGGTTTTTTGTTAAAGTAGACATCTACACTACCCATTTACAGAATTAGACCCTTACACTAATTTTTACTTACTTGACCCCTGGCCCACCTTCAATTCAAAACCAGTTTGTGAAGTTACCAAAAAACCCCTTCACGAATTTCAAACGACGGCTTGAAAAAGAAAGTGATGATTACATGAAACTATATCCCTTCGTGTACCTCACTTGCATTTCCCTCATTTCTCTCTTACGGTTATTATCTCTCTCTAAAAGTCGCAGCATCTCTCTCTCTGCAAATCTTTGAGTCTTCGTCTTCCACAACAAGGAAAAACAACAATGTAAGTTTTCAGGTTCCTGAATTTTTGTTTTGAATTCTGAAGTGTTTTTTTCTGAGTTTCTGAAGTGTTTTTTCTAGGTTTCTGAGGGATTTTTTTTCTGGATTTCTGCATTTCTATTTTTTATGGACGTCCGAATCACAACAAGATTATTTTTTTAGGTTTCCATTTTTTTTCTGGGTGTCTGAGTGTTTTTTTCTGGGTTTATAAGGTTCTGGTCTTGGTGGGTGTCTGTTTTCTAGGTTACACGAGAGTCGTGTAAGCCTCGTGTAGGTTACATGAGGACTACATGAGGGTCGTGTACCCCTCGTGTAGCCTACATGAGGGTCGTGTACCCCTTGTGTAGGCTACACAAGGACTATACGAGGGTCGTGTAAAGCTCGTATAGTCTACACAATGACTATACAAGCATCGTGTACATTTCCTGATCTTATGTTTAGGTTATGACTTCATCAAAGATGCAACTAAGATATGTCCATGACGTTAACACAATTCCAAAAGCAAGGGTCAATGCAAAGTGCAATACTCACTGCATAGAGGTTATCTAGACCAAGCTGACAACTCCTCAACTCTCCCTATTTAGGGAGACATGCTTTGGCCATCTCTTTGATCTCACAATCCTGAAGTTTTCAGCAGCTGTCTGCCACCAGGTGCTGGCTAGGGAGGCCCAATATGTCAACGACACTCCATCTGAGGAGAAAATCTGGTTTCTTGTCAATGAGGAACCACTGTGCTTCTCCAAGAAGGGGTTCTCATTGATGACCGAGCCAATGCTCGATGAAGTCCGAGATGAGAAGAAGACCCGTGGCCCCAACAGACTCTATGATCTATACTTTCCCAAAGCCCAATCAATAACCAAGGCTGAGTTGGAGGAAATGTTTAAAAACTCTGAATATAAGTCATATTCTGATGGGGTCAAGATGACTCTGATTTATTTGCTAGAGCATTTTCCGTTGGGGAACGAGAACCGCACCTTAATTGAGAAGAGATTGTTGGTTTTGGTTGATGACCTTGAAGCGTTTAACCAATATTCGTGAGGAGAGCTCTCATTCTCCAAAACAATGAAATCATTATTACCTGTAAAGAATGCAAAGATTGTTTTTGGTGATTTTAAAGATCAAGAAAAAAAACATAAATCCCCTGCTGCTGTTCATGTGTATTCACTCAATGGATGTCCATTTACTTTTCAGGTACAATTTATTTAATTCTATGTAGTGATGCATTGAATTATTTATGTGCTGAATACTGAATTACTCTCTTTTGTTTAAATATGCATGAGTATTTGAAACTATCCCCTTGGTGGGTAGTTTGTATGGTAACCATGTTTCGACCAAGGTGCCAAGGATTCTCATGTAGTGTCTGACCACGATAGTACCAGTTGAGAATCTTAAAAAAAATCTCGAAGGAGAATGTATGTTGACAAGTTAATTTATATTAATTTCACATATACTAATTTATATTTCTTATATTTTTAGTTGACAGTTCTTTCCTTGGTCCCTACTGAAGAGGAAGAAGAAAAAAGCTTCTAGAGATCAGTACTTGGAGAGAAGGTATGCTCAAAATCATTTTCTACCCTACTTCTTCTTGAACATGGATCTCGTGTAGTCATCGTGTAAACTATATGATGGTTACACGGCCTTCGTGCTGGCGTGGCCACAAATGAGGCCACGTAGAAGGTGTCTTTTGTAAAGACGCTTTCACAAAAGTAAAAGGCGTCTTTATAAAAGACGCCTTCATTAATAGTAGAAGGCGTATTTATAAAATACGACTTCAACGATACATTTATATTCCTCGCATACATAGACAGAAAGCAGAGAGTTGCTTCGACGAAGAAAACACCCGCGAGCAGAAGAAACCCCTCAGCCCGCCGCGGTTCATCATCGATTATGGCTGGAATTTACTATCATTTCGTTGGCATTACACCCTCTTACTCTTATCTCACTCTCATTCACAAAAAAAATTTTCAATCTCTCAAATTACTAGCAAAAACTCCTCAAACCCTAAGTATTTTTTAACTCCTTTGATCTCTTAAATTTGTTTCTTCAAATCTTGAAATTATTCAGTTTTTTATGAATGTTGTATCGATATATGTCATCAATTTTGCAATATCTCTCTTTAATCTCTCTCAACCCCTAGATTTTCATGTGTTTGAGGTTCTTGAAATCTTGAAACTATTCAATTTTAGATGCATTTTCTTAATTATGTGATGTTTAAACTCTTAATTTATAAGATTTTATTTATGAATGGGTTGAAATATTATGAAATTGTAATTATTAACTTTGAATTTGTAGATTAATTTGTAAAATTTCTAGATCTAGTTCTAAAATTTTTGTGTATTGTTTAGTAGGTTGACAATAGGGGAAAGGTCTATGGTAGTTTTATGTTACATGAATGGTAATGTCGTAATCAGTACAAATGAAGTTTCTTATAATCAACCTTCAATAAGGAAAATTGTAATTCATAAGAAGATTACTTTTAATGAGCTATATAATACTTTATGTGAAGCCTTGTCAATTGACCTACATTGGAACTTGGACATAGTTTATCGTTACCCACTTACTCTTGGTGCTGGGTCATTCAACTACATGGAATTTCCGATACAGAATGATAACGATGCTCATGTGATGTTTACTATTGTGCTTCAAATTCCTCCACCAAATACAATTGTGTTATATTTAACAAAAAACGTTAGAGATGTAGGAGGTCCTAGCATAAACTTGTATAGTGACAATATGTGTGGTGGAGTTGAGGTACACGATAGTGCAACAATTTCTTCTCCATTCCATTCCATGTATCCTATAGTGCCAGAAAATATACCTAGTAGTAGTTATTTGCCACATGAAAATGCAGATGCTCATGACATTCATGTGAATCCATCTAGCCTTCCACGTAGCTTCTTCTTAGTAGAGTTTGAGGAGATAAATGCTTGTAATGTTATTGATGAAGATGATGACCAAGTTGAAGAGTATGATGTTGTGAACCCCTCAGTTGAAATACTCCAGCATGAACCCTCTTCACCATTCCTTGCTCAGTTGGATTGGAATGTCGTAAATGCAAAGCTAGATCAGATACCCATCCAAAGTACTAGGATATGGAATGAAATAATGAATTATATAAAGGTTTACGTTTTGAAAGTAAGACAGGCCTTAAGTATGCTTTAAAAAGATACTCGATACTCAGACATCAACATTTTAGTGTGGTAAAGTCATTGCCAAACCTTTGGTTTAAGTTTAATGAAGGTTGTCAATGGAAAGTGTGTGCGAGTCGTCGAAAATCACATAATATGTTTGAAATAACTCAATACACCGGACCTCACACATGTGTCTATCCAAGATTATCACAAGATCATTCACAGTTGGACTCAACATTGATTGCACGAGAGTTTCAGGGTGTCGTGAAACGAGATTCAACTACATCTATTGCAGCACTTCATCAAATGGTGAAAAATAAATTTGGATATGTTGTGCATTATAGAAAGGTATGGGAAGCTAAACGAGAAACAATTGTTAAAGTGCTTGGTGATTGGGATCAATCTTACCAGCAACTACCAATATTGTTGAATATGCTTGTGAAGTTGAATCATGGGACTGTAGTTCAATGGAAAACACATAACATCGGTGAACCATGTAATGTGATATTCGGATATGTGTTCTGGTCTTTTGCTGCTGCTATAGAAGGATTCAAATATTGTAGACCAGTCATTCAAATTGATGACACATTTTTATATGACAAGTATAAGCATAAGTTGTTGATTGCCACGTCGGTTGATTCAAACGGACGTATTTTTCCAATTGATTATGCTATATTTGATGAGGAAACCATTTTCAGGATATCATGAAGCCTGGACCATAAGATGGCTCGGTGTTGTATTTACAGGATCAACATAGATCCCAACATGTTTGGGACCAGGAGGATTCTCGTGCTCTACATTGTCGCCGACATACTGTAGTTGTTCATCGGAACATGCCGCTCCATATACGTATTATTCCATATTTGATACGTGCTGGATTTTATGGAGTTGCAAGGGTTGGGTTTATCGCCCTCAACTGGCACTTGATCACATCTTTTGTGGAGAGATGGTGTCTTGAAACACACACATTTCATATGGCACATGGTGAGTGTACTGTCACTCTACAATATGTGCAAATACAGTTAGGACTTTCAGTTGATGGGATGGCGGTAACGGGTAGTACACATCGAGATTGACCAAGGATATGTGAGATTTATTAGAATTTCGACGTGGCCCACGTGATTTACATGGATCACATTAACTTATGACATGTTTGACTGCACATTTTCCCCCATTATCTAATGATGATGATGAGCTTTATGTGCAACGTTATACACATGCATATATTCTACAACTTATCAGAGGTACCTTTTTTTTTATAAGTCAAACATTAAGGTGCATTTGATGTTCTTGCTTTTACTAGAAGATTTTGCTGAGGCTGGTCAGTATAGTTAGGGTAGTGCATCCCTTGCATGGTTGTATAGGGAGATGTGCAAAGCCAGCCATGAAAATGCTTCTAATATTGATGGCCCACTAGTATTACTGCAATTATGGGCATGAGACCGATTTTCATATTTGACATCAGTGAGGTTGCAATGGGCGAGACATGATAATGTCGGGAAGATGGACTCCAATGCCACCTCCTCCTTTGGGTATACAGTAAGTCAACTCATTTGATTATTATATATGTATGTTATCATTTACATGTATTTAACTGTGCAATTTATCTCATAGATGAATAGATGTTTTTAGTCTCACAGAAAGCTCCACACATGTTCTTGAAGTGTATCAATTTGCATTAAATAGACAAAACTCCAGATCAGGTAATACTATGCTTTTTATTTATAACATAGGTAATACTCAGGTTTTGTCATATTATTTATAATATGGTTTTTATAGGTTATATGGCAACCTTATAATGATATTATCCATACACATCATGAATACTGCATCATGCACGGAGATATATGGCGGTCTGTCTCTCCATTTATTTGCTTTCATATAGTGGAATGGCATCAATTGGATCGTGTTCTAAGACAATTCGATATGATTCAACGTGTGTCCGAGCCATGTGATACCGAAAGACGGTTGCATGACATAAACTTAAGGGGGAGAAATGAACTAAATTGCGGCATCCAACATCAGGAATACATTGAGAGAAGTGATGAGCACAGGACACACATTGCTGAGGGGCACGTGGATGAACATGGATATGATAGCTCATACATGTTATAATATCAGAGAATCACACGATGATACATAACTTAACAGGGAGCGTTATATGATTTAATGGTAATTTTTTAATTAATTTATGTAATTAATGAGGCTTATATGGTCATTTAATAAGTAACTTATATAATATCTTTTTATCTATGCAAACGGAGAGTCTGGACAATATTAAAAACTTGACACTTGATGATACTGAGTCGTCTTCGATAATGCCTTGAATATGTAATGTGTGTGAGACAACCCGACAAGCAATAAGACAAGCGAATATGGCTTATCAAACTCTTTTGTCCCGAAGACATAGAATGCACAACTCATCTCAAAGAAGTCAACAAGAATCACACATGCCTCGAGACGAACTATTTATGTCTCAACAAGAGCCATACACGCCACCAGTCTTTTATACATTTGGAGGTGAGTAAGTGACTCAACTTGGTTCTACTTCTGAACCATTTCATGAACATCAACGGCGTAGAGGAGGACGAGCTAGTGCTCCTGGAGGAGGAGGTAGAAGATGTGCCTGAAACTCGCCTATTATGGAAGATGCTCCTATTGTGGATGAAGACCCACATATTGTGGAGGAAGACCCACATATTGTGGAGGAAGACCTGTCGTTTATTGTAGAGGAAGAAAGTATAGCAGCAGCAATTATGGACGAAGGTCCATCATCACAAGTAACTCAACTACAAACATATGAAAGACGTCCAAGAAGTATGAGAAGACGATCACCGTGTGGAACGTGATTGATTTATATTTTTTGTATTTGAATTTTTGTAGAATAATATAAAATGTAAAGTCATAAATTTTGTTAAAAATATATGCTATTTCATTGAGAATGTGTGATAAAATTATAAAATGTTCTGCAGGATGGATGATTTTTGTATGCAGGGTTGTGCTATAGGTTGTGTTGATAATTTTTGTAAGGTGGGAGCATCTGCACTGAAGGCGTCTTTTACAAAGACGCCTTTAGGCTGCACTGAAGGCGTCTTTTGTAAAGACGCCTTCCGACGTGGCCATTTCTACCGTAGTTTTGGAATTAGTTTTAAAACTAAATTATTTTCAGAATTTATTTTAAAAATTACATTAAAGCCATAAATTACCCCTTAAGTGAGTAGGCCATGACATTTGATTGAACAACTTGTAAAAAGTGCAATGAGAAAAAAATGAAAAGGTGAAAGAAAAGTGGATCAGAGATCAATATAAGCAAAAATTAATGTAAGAATCTAATTCTACAAAATGGTTAGTGTACGGGTCTACTTGAGTAAAAAACCCAACAAACAAAATGCACGTGGAACAGGTAAGTTCCTTCTTCAAATTAGATTTAAAATGGTTTTTTAATTAAAGAGGAAGCCAAGACGTAATGCATTATTTAATTTCAAATTCGTAGAACGTAATGAAGACTGTTCTGATGAAAAAAGATAAAGAGTAATATATATGTAATATCTAGTTTGCCAGAGCATTGTTATCAATAATTGCCTACACGCGGTACTGTTGTAAACTTCATATCATGAAGTCGGTAAGTTAGCAACTTTGGATAGGAAGTAATGGCAGTTTGCCACCATATATGTCAGGGAGCTGACTCTCATCAATGTCACTGAGCAAGGTGGACTTCAGCTTTTTGTTCTCAACAAATATTATCTGCATAAACAGTAAGCAGAGTCTGATGAGTGTATTAATGGATCTAAATCCTTTGCAGTTGGGAGTGTCATCCTTTCAGATTTGGAGAAATTAAAGAAAACAGAACACACAAAAAATTCATTTTTTATGTTCAGTTCATCTGAGCCCTTCAAATCTAATTGGATAGTCTAAATGGGACAAACTGCCAACTTCCGAAGACCCTAAACCGTAGAGGGTCGTCTTCCTATATTAATAAGAAGAGTACACAACAGTAGTTTCAGCCAAAATCTCACCTTCTTTTTAGTTTTCTTGTCAATAAATGGGTAAACCATCTTCCAAGCTGTCATAAATATGTAGGGGACATGAATGATATAAAGCTTGCCCAGCCTTTCAGGGAAGCAATCCTGCCGACAAAAGAAATCAGATCAATGTTGCTTGCTAGCCTGATATTTTTAGTTAAAGTCAATTTTTCCTTGCACAAGCTCTTTGATCTATTTGTTCAACTAAGGGTTAAGGGTAAATTGTAAAAACACCCCTAAACTTTATTTCATTTACAAGTGAACTCCTTACAAGTGAGCTGCCTATTTATCAAAAATCATGGGCATTATAAGCTATTATTATTATAGTTTGAGGATTGTCCTTGCAAATGACCTAAAGTTGAATGGGTGTTTTTGCAATTTTTCCCTTCAACTAAAAGTCATAATGTGACATCTCTTGCCCAATAGTAAATGTTCGTATACTAACCTGCAAGATTGATAGAGCTGCTCGGTATCCGCGAATGTCACTATTAGAGTATCCCCATCCTTCAAGATCGCCAATGCAAACAAACTTTTCCTGCCCTCTAGGCATTCTGTAAGGTCAAGGTGAAACATACATACTTGAATTTCAGGAAATTTGAAAGGGCCAACTAAAAATTAAAGTCAATTTCTATTTTAATTATAGTGTGAAAACAAGAACCTCAATGTCTACGCATACAAGAAAATATAATATCTGAAGAAAACAAGAAACGAAAGAACATATAATAATAATTGTATTGCAGAAGCAGAGAAATACAATCTTATGTGGAGAGTGAGTTACCTGGAACATATTCTTTCAAGAGTATAAACTACAAAGCCTGCAAAATGAATAATAGAAAGAAAAGGTAAATGTAGATTCGTTCAAGGGATTCAAGTTTGAAGGCAACTTGGAAGACGAGGTAGAACTAGAATATATCAATGAGGCTTAGTTATGATTTCAAATTAAGTTCAAAATCATAACAAACATACGTTTAAATTCCTCTAAACTTCCTTGCTTATGCCTGGCACCAAAAGTCACGACAATGGGGCGTCCCTTCTTATCCATGCCTTGCATAAATAGCTTATTCTGTGAAAGTTCATTTGGAATCTCTATTTCAGATATAGAGCCTTTCGGGACGAATGAATGTCTCCAGCTTAAGTACTTAAGAAACATGTTAGAAGCCTTCTCAATGTCCAGATCACGAGCCCGCAGAAATCTCCGTATCATGAAATCATCTACTTCCTGCTAAACATTAGCGTACGACCCGTTAAATAAGCAATGTGAATGAGACTAAAACCTATAATCTGGATCTGCTAAGTTAATTACATAAGCAGTTTTGGGTAAAAAGTGAATTACACATTCATGGACTCAATCAATCAAGTCTGTTAGGTAAAACACAATTTTAATCAAACTGAAGAGGCAAAATCCAAAATTCTTGGGATGATATTCAGATAAATCATATATGATGCCAGTCATAGCGCGAACTGCTATATAAGATAAGAAATTTAATTGAATGATTATATCTGAAAAATTAGCAATTCAGAGAATTTGAGAAGGGACATAACTTTTGAGTAAGCAAAAGAGAAAAAGGAGGGGGGGGGGGGGGGGGGANGGGGGGGGGGGGGATGGGAATGGAAAGAGAGCGGAAAATTTGTAACCTTAGCAGAAGGATCTTCTCTTTCAACGAAGGCTCTCATAATGCCTACTTTGTTTTTCTCTATCTCATTGCTTTCTAAGCTATCTTCATCTTCAAACCCATTTTCAGCCTCTTCGCAGTCCTTGAACTCCTCTTCTTCCTTCTCCATGTTCTTGACTTCAATTGTTGACTATGTCTATGATCATCAACCACCACAGCCCTTCTCTTAAACAAATCCAAATTCTCAAAAAAAAATCACCACCACCAGATCTCTCTCTCTCTCTCTCTCTGTGGAAAGTTTATGACAGAGAGAGAGACAGAGAGACTGAGAGAGACAGAGAAAGAAAGACGAAGACTTAAATGCAACAAGCTAACGGACTCTCACACCCATTCTAACGAAAGTAGCTTCCTCTGTTAATAAAACCGTCAAATTGGTATTAGATTTACAAGTAGTACAGAAATGGTGGACTTTTACACAGTCGGTAGACTGGATAAACCTTTTAATGAAACTATTTAATCACTCTCTCTCTCTCTACTTGGTGGAAAATGGTTGGCTCCACCCACCCTGGCCGTGTGCGATTCATACAAATTGAGTTGCTCAACAGTCATCAGCGCAGATGGAAATGGAAAGCCGAGTGGGTCCCAAATGGATTTGGATCTTTGCAATTCGGAAACCCAACTACTGAGAGTCAGTTTAATCTTTAATGAATCGTCCCATCAAATCTTGATGGTTATAAGGGACTAAACTGAAAATAAAAATAAGTCAAGGATTTTTGGTTGAAAAGTTCGGCATGATCTATACCGTCAAGATGTGATAGAACGATCCTTAAGGATAGAACCGTCTAACAGCGTAATCGTTAAGAATCCTTGTCTTGTCCCAAAGACAGATATAAGTAAATTTATTGTTTCTTTGGCAAAAGCCTAAATGTTCCCTCAATTTTGAGCAGACACTTTAGTCTCAAAAAAATTTGTTGATGAAAAAAAAGAGTCTTAACCCGGTGTGGCGTCGTTAATGTCAGGTGATATGCAGTTCTCTTTATTGAGTGAGAGTTTAAGCCGTGAATAAAGAGCCCAGTTGAATAAGTTTGTTATTGATCGAATAAATAGATAGTCAAAGATTTATTTCAATTATACTGCGATGAAAAATAATATAGAATTTTAAAACACAGACACTTTTACCTTAAGTATCAGAGTACAAATCTCCAAATCCCTATTTAAATTGTTTGTTAATAGTTACAAACATACAATCACATAGTTGGGACTACTAGACATATGATCCTTCTAGTAGTAACATCATTTTATTAGGGACTACCAGATATATGTTTCAAAAGCTTTTTTCCGCACATAAAATTGTATTAATTCAAAAAACTATTTACATATGTACAATGGGCATATCTCATGATTTTTCAAAGATAAACCACCAAGTAAAGAATCAAAACAAACTATAATTGACATCACTTATTCATTATAACTAAATAAGTTTAACTACTTATTCCAGCCAAGTAGCTATAGATATGGTTACTTAAAAATCTCAAGTAGCAGATCATAGGTCTATTTCAAACCTTTAAAGGATAACTCTAATTAACTTATTAATATAATGTTTAATTCAGATCTCAACTCTCTAAATTATGAAAATTCTATTTGTAACAATAGTAGAAGTCACATCAATTATATTAATAGCCGAGTTACATTTTTTCTCAAAAAAACATAAAAATTCTTTCTTTCCGCACAAAGTAAATGACAGAATTGAAAATTAGCTTAAGGAGATAAGACTTCAGGCTTTAAGTATGTGCGACAAATTAGTCGCGAAGATGGTTCCTATCATGGCAAACTATTAATATTGTTAAATGGAATTCAAATGTTCATTTTTAAAGTTTTGAGATAAAAGTGTCCAGAGACATTAGGTTTAAGGGGGCGTTGGAAAGCTTCTACGTTTTTTTAAGTTACAAATTGTATTAGAATTGAGAACTACACAATTCAAACTCGCGGTCCTGGACTATGAATGTAGACTTTTAACCACTAAGTCAATTAATTTTAGAAATTTAAACTCATACGTAATTTTAAATTTACATTGGCCAAACTTGTTAGACTGAATTTTGGTCAAATTTGTTAGATTGAATTCATCTAGTTAAATGAAGCTTTAGTCTTTTACCAAGTGATATTTAGAATTTAATAGTCATAAATTTATAAAATTTTATTTATTAAATGATGTATCAATTATTTATTTATTAATATTTTAACACCTCTTATAATGATTTTATCAATAAAATATTAAATAAATTTTATATCATTTAATTAAATAAAATTTAATTAATAATTTAATCAATTTAAAATTATCAATAACTTTTTAGTCAATCACTCTTAGAATTTAAAACTAAAAATAAATATTAATTTTGCTGTGGTTTGTCAATATCAAGAGCTGCTTTTTCTATATTGAGAATAATAATAAATAGTGACAAGACACTTTGTCGAATTTAATAGAAATCTCGGTTAGCCTACCGTATTCATGTTTAAGACTCAAATTTTATAGTTAACTATATTCAAAAAGGAACATTAGTTTAAAAAAGTAGGAATTGTTAATCTTTAAAATGTATGGGAACGTTATACTTGACAGAAAAAGTCAAATTGATGATAACATTCATATGGATAAAATATAAATACCTTCTTAAAATTTATAATATGATTGTAATTCTGATCTCTAACATTTTATTTTCATCAATTAATCATTATCAATATGAGTGTTCATGGTTTAGTTCGATCAATTTTTTGGTGAAAAATCAAACCGACTGAAATTTTAGTTCGATAATAAAATCGAACCGAACTGAACTGTGAATGCTAAAAGAACCGACCTAAGACCGAATCGTGAGTTTTAGTTTGGTTCAGTTCTTCGGTTTGATATTATTAATTAAAAATAAACTTTTAAATCAATTTAAATGATATTATGGGAAAAATAATATGAAATAAAAAAATTATTTCGGTTCGGTTCGGTTCAGTTTTATATGAAAATATATATATATATATATAATATTAATTTAATATTTCGGTTCGAAAACCATCAAATGTGTGTGACCCTATCTCAAATATATTGAATAATGAGACACTGCAACATATTTGAGGTACCATACTGTCCAACACATGTTTGAGATCTCAATACATATTTAAGGCATTTTACACATATTTGAGATGCCTCAGTACCATGTCAACTCAAGAACACTCTTTTTTCTATACTATAGTAATAACATAACTTAACTGTAGTTTCTTCAGAACACTCATTTGAGCCAAAACAGACGTATACAGAACAGTCATAAAACGGAAACAGTTTTTGTCTGAAAAAATCTATTTTTTAGCGTATGTAAATCCACTCCACAGTAACAAATCGAAAAAATAGATTCATCTATCAAAACATTTCGGGAGAAAGAATTTCTCTTTTTTTCTCTAAATATTTGATATTTTGATAGAAAGGGACTTCTTTTGCCTCGAAATCCGAATAATATTCAGTACTTGAAGGGGTTCTTTCGTGTATTCATCAAAATGGGGCAATTGCTTCAAATTACCTAATTCATGTGAACTATATATTACCTAATTCAATCATTTTTCTATCAAATACTAATTTAAGTTCTTATTCTCTCTCAAAGTCCCTAGATATTTGAAAATAGATCCTCTCATGTTCGGGGATCCAGATCTCGTAATCAGATCTACGTAGTCCACTCAGATCTGAAAGGCTCAAATCTGACCATAATAGATTACAAAAAATTGATCTTTTTCATTGATTTTGTTTTTATCGTTTCGCGGAAATGCATTTGGGCCGTCCGTTTTTCATAAGGGACAATCATAATGCACTAGATCACCTCATACTCACCAAAATAGGAGGTGATTACCTTCCTAATAATCATGTTTGCTATTTATGATTCATCTTTGTATAACTTGAACAGGAAAAAAACCACCCAAGACGCGTGTGCAGAAAGAGCGTTGAAGAATGAGACCTCGTCAGAACGACAAAGAATGCTGAAGTGAGAGACCTCGTTAGAACAGCAAAGAACGCTGAAGTGGGATTCTCGTCAGAACGGCAAAGAACGCTGAAACGGGATACCTCGTCAGAACGGGAAAGAATGCTGAAGCCGGGAACTTTCACTTTCAGAACGGGGGACTATCACTTCTAGGATGGAGGGAGAATCGCTTATGGAACGAGGGACAATCGCTTCTGCAACGGGTGACTATCGCTTCTGCAACGGGTGACTATCGCTTCTGAAACGGGGAACTATCACTTTCAGAACGAGGGACCATCACTCCTAGAACGGGAAAAAACAAAAGAATGGGAACCATATCGAGAACGGGAGATCATTGCTTTCAGAATGAGAACTGACATCTCGAGAACGGAGAATCATTACCTCCTGAACATGACATAACATCAGAATAGAAAGGAGAGTTCAGACTGACAGTCAAGTGGTTCTGACTGATGAGCTCAGAAACACAAGAAATCGTCAAGTAGCTGTGATTAAATTGAAAGCTGAGCACGAGAGCTCATACCTGAAAAAGATATCATCATCCGAAAGCATTAGGGCGTGATCACCCCCCTTTATTATTATTATTGTAAGGCTTACAAGTACATGCTCATTTAAAAAGAAAAATGAGGCGAGAAAGAGACCTATAAAAAACCTCAACTAAAGGCACTACTATTTCTCTCTTTTTTTCATCAGCAAGAATTTTTTCATGATTTTTCTTCCCTTTTAAAGAGTTTTAATGTAAATGATGATTTCTTTATTCTCTTTCTCTCTGTTCAAATTATGATCTTTATTATTTGTTCGTAAAAAAAAATTTCATACCGAAAAAATCTTTTACATAACTATTTGAAAATGTCTTATATGGAGTTCAAATTTTTTCTCTTCGAGATATAAATGCCCTCTCCTTGAAAAATCAAATATGAAAATTAAATCTAGACGGTTGCCTCAGATTTTATTGTCCTAGATCTTTCAAAACAAAAATTGAAAAAGGAGAGTTTAATGTGACGCTTTTCTTTTTTCGTTTTCTCCAAAGTTCACACATAATGTGGGCTTTTGTCTTCTAGCGAATTCCATGTGTAATAAAGTGAGAGTGAACAAAAAATGTAGTGTAGATCTCCACCGTACATGTCAAAACCGTAAACGGTTGTTCAACAAATTAAATGCAATGTTAATTAGTTGAGCTGGCCAATAAATATTAATAGTCCAAAGTCCATGGCCCATGCCCTTCTCTTTATGTCCACACAACTCCCAAAGAAGATTAAGTATGAGATTTGAATGCTTATACTTATGGACTTCTACTGCCTAATATCCCAGATTTATGAACTTAGATGCCATTATCAACTGACAACTATGTAAATATTGTGCCAGCCTTTGGGTACATGAAATTCAGATTGCCTTGATTATTGAATAAGAGCTAATGTTACAATGACTAAACAAAAGCAGAGGCCTAGATTAACTTAATAAGAAAAAATAGAAAATGAATTTTTTTAAGTTAATCTTGTAAAAACTGGTTGCTGCAAAAATTCTTAATTTAGAATCTTGGAGAGACCATTGTCTTAATTTTGATGAAAATGACACGTAAAAATAAAAATTTAATAATCTTCTTTACTATTATTCGAGCATAAGGCACTTCAAAAATGAAAAAACCAATATCCCCATTAAATGCTTCATGCCAAGGGAATATGAGCTGATTTTCGTCCCTTTTGTAGACTTAAATTTTAATTTCATTAACTTTTCAAAAACTAAAGTCATCATTACGTCCACGATTGGGGTTTCTTGTTGAAACCCTAATATGATTTCTATAAAAAGATAATTTAAATTAATTAAATACTTGAACTTTGTAAAAAGTTATGATTGAGCTAATTCTTTAAGTTATTTGATTGATCATATTTAAATTATTTGATTGATCATATGATATTTATGTTCGGTCACTTATTTAATGAATAAGTTTCGGTAAATTTGAGTAAAAAGAAACATTTTTTTGGACCAAAATCCAAGCACAAATCTTTTGTTTAATACCAAGTTTTACTTGATTATAATAAAAATCAGCCATTATTTCTTCAGAAAAAAAAGAAAAAAATCAATGGAAGTACATGTATGCTCCAAGTCGTTTACGACAGTCATGGTTCTGGCTTCAATTACAATCACAGTGGTTTGTTTGCATCTAGTTGTCCTCGCAATTGAGATGGTTGTAATTGTAGTCGAGAATGCTCATGATCGATGGGTGGTTATGATTGCAGACAGATTTCACAGTTAAAAATTTATTCTGATTATTATAGTTGTAGTTGAAGATCACAGTGAAAGACGGACGTCACATAAGTCAGTAATTGTGCTCAAAGATGCAGTTCGCTCGTATTCACAATTGAGATGGTTGTGATTCCATTCGCAATTGAAATTGATATGATAAATAGATCTTTTGTCGCGATTGTAGATGAAGAAAAGCATAGTTGAAACTTTTCTTTTGTGATTGATATGATTGGTGGTTGTTGATGAAGGTTTTTCTTTTATCAAAACCAAAACCAATAATCATAGAAAAAAAAACAAAGTTAGGGAGGCTTAAATCTGCTTTTCACAAGCAAACTCTCTGAATCGCTTAAAGTAGAATAGACCTATGGTAGAGAGAATCAATAAATCTAATACTACCCTAACCTAAACTGCTCTTAGCAACAATATCAACATTAGTATTAAATTCTTTATTCAACCAAGCTAAAATAAAATTGAATCTAGAGCAAAAACGAAGCTTATGGACTTCACTAATAAGGTCCAAGAAGCTCCAATCTGAGCAATTATTGGACTGAATCCATTGGAGAGCCTGTTTAGAATCGGTCAATATTAAACCACTTTCCCAGCCATAACAAATAGCCCAAAAGACTGCTTCATTAATGGCTAAAACTTCACCTTGGGCCGCAGAAAAAGTCCTGACCTGAGAACCCGAATAGAAAAGCAACCCCCCTCTTTTACTTTGCACAACAAACCCTAGTCCAAAGAGAAAATGAAACTTCGAGAAAGCCGGTTTTTTTTTGTTAAAGTAGATCTTTACACTAACTATTTTACAGAATGTAATCTCTACACTAATTTTTACTTACTTTGACCCCTGGTCCACCTTCAATTTAAAATCAGCTTATCAAGTTATCAAAAAGCCCCTTCACGAATTCCTTACGATGACTTGAAAAAAGTAATGATTACACATTTTCATTACACGAAACTCCACCCCTTCTTATACTTCACTTGCATTCCCCTCATTTCTCTCTTACTGTTACTCTCTCTCTCTCTCGCATCATCTTACTCTCTCTGCAAATCCTCGAGTTTTCATCTCACACAGCAAGGAATCACAACAAGGTAAGTTTTGGGGTTTCTGAGGATTTTCTGGATTTCTGCATTTCTATTTTTTGTGGATGTCCGACTCACAACAAGGTCGTTTCTTTGGGTTTCTAATATTTTTTCTAGGTTTCTGAGTGAATTTATATTACTTTAACATACACTACTTTATACTTCTTGTATTTTCAGTAGTTGGAGAGAATGTATGTTAAAATTATTTTCTACCATTCTTCATCTTGATCACGGACCTCGTGTAGTCTACACGATGACTACACGAGATCCGTGTAACCGATCGTGTAATCTACACGATGACTACCCGAGGTCTGTGTGACTGATCGTGTAGTCTACATGAAGACTACATGAGGTACGTGTAATCAATCGTGTAGTCACCCTTTTTTCTATTTTTTTTGCCTAATATTACATGTTTTTCAGTCGACGCCTCCTCAGTCACCCTTTCTAGTAGAAAAGGAAGCTAATAAGGAGGATGAGACCATTGAAAAAGAAGAGGAGAATAAGAATATGAGGAAGAGGTCCGAGGAGATTATTGAAAATGAAAAGGAGAATAAAAAGAGGAGGAAGAGGTCTGAGGAGGCTATTGAAAGAACAAAAGAGAAGAAGATTGTGTCCAAGAAGTTCAATGAACACGAAGATTGGGTGAGGAAATATTTGATTGGAATGGATCAAAAGATCACTTCAATGGTCAAGAAGATTATGTCCATGCAATCAGACATTTCCTTTACAATTTCTCAATTTTAATTTTTTATGGAACAACTTCGAGGCCAGATGGTTACTCATTCTGTCCTCGATCTTCCTCGATGATGGCTAGATGGGGAGGAGACGGAGACTGAGAAGGAAGAGAAAAAGAATGAAGAAGGATGAAAAAGAAGAAGAGATGGTAGAGAAGGAAGAAGATGAAGAGATGGTAGAGAAGGAAGAAGAAAAAGAGAATGAGCAAAAGGAAGAAGAAGAAAAATAAGAAAAATAAGAAGAAAAAGATGAAAAACAAGAAGAAAAAGAAGAAGAGAAGGTATAAGAAAAAGATGAAAAAGAAGGAAGAGAAAAAAGTAATAAGGAGGAAGAAGGTGAAAAGAATGAAGATGAAAAAGAGAAAGAAGAAACAGGAGAGACAAAAGAAATAGAAGAAAAAAAAAAAGAAAAAGAAGAAAAAACAAAAAACAAGAAGAAGAAAACAAATAAAAAATAAGAAATTGAGAATAAGAAAAAAATAGAAGAAAAAGAAATACACAAAGAAGAAGAAAAAGAAGGGAAGAAGATAAAGAAAATAAGAATCAGAAGGAATAAAGAGGAAGAAAAAAAGAAGAAGAAGCTGGAAAAAAAGTAGAAGAAGAAGAAGAAACAAAAAAAGAAGAAAAAGTTGCATCGATAATATCTGCATTGATGGATTTAGTTCGGTTTATGGAGCAGTCCAATGATGGAGAAGAAAAATAGTTTGTCTGCCTTGGTGAACTCGGTAAGAGGAGGATAAAGAGATCTCGGGTCCTAGAGTCACCTAATTGGGAAAGCGAAAAGGTTGAAAAGAAGAAGCAACGAAGGAAAAAGCTGATGAGAATATCGTTGCCAAAACGGACTTCAAACCTTTTCAACCATATGGTGATGTATCTTCAGAGGATGAAGCTCGTTTTAAAGCTTGGTTCACCTCTCAAAAGGCAAAGTAAGTTCTGGAATTTTACTTCTTATTCTCATACAAGATGGTTACACTGACCTCGTGTAGCCATCATGTAATATACAAGATGGTTACACTGACCTTGTATAGCTATAAAGTAGTATACATGATTTTTACATCGACATCGTGTAGCTCTCGTGTAGCCATCGTGTAGTATACACGATGGTTACACTGACATCCTGTAGTAAACCAATCATGTACCTAATTTTGATCTATAATTACGTTGTACATGAACGACAAAGTAGACATTGAATTTTACACCATTGACGTTACCTGGTTAAAAAAATTAGTCTCTTTTCACCTTATCAATGGCTGAGTCAGATGTAAGAAGTTATTTATAATATTTTTTAATGTGGTATTTTAAAATAATTATAAATATCTTAACTAATTTTTATTACATTGCAACATATCAATGCATACCTGGAGCTCGTGAGGAGGGCTTTTGAATACTACAACCCTTATATCAGAATCAGTGTTGGTGCATGCAAATAAGTAAGATTTGTTTTTGAACTAATGAAGTGCACTATAGTCTACGCGGGTCCTTTAAGCTGCCTCGCGTAGACTACATGAAGTCTTCGCGAGGCCCGAGACTACATGAAGTCTACACGAGGGCGCGAGACTACATGAAGTCTACATGATGCCTTCACGGGCCTCGTGTAGACTTAAAGTCTACACGAGGCAACGTGGAAGTCCCCGTGTAGACTTCACGTAGTCTTCATGACTATTTTGTTTATTGACGTTTAAGATTTAAATTTTTTCCCGTGTCATTACAGGAGAACCTGTCGGCTGAGTGAAAGAGTTTGAGCAAGATCCCGCGGGCTAGGATCTTGACATTGATGATCCGCTTAGGTACCTAATCCTCGGCTTGCAGACGAATTTTGGAAGGAGTTGAGAACAGTCTGATAAAGTTATATTTTCAATGAATGTGAACTTCAATCATTGGATTGCAGTTGAGCTTGATTTGAATGGCCAATGTATTCGTATTTATAACTCAATAAATATGCCATATCAACGCTCCTTATACATTGAAATAATGAAACCTTTTATGAAGATTGTCCCTCGGCTTCTTCAAATGATGAACATTTATGAGAGAAGATAAGAGGTTAAACCCAAAGATGACTGGAAATATGAAATTATGAAGTGTCCACAATAAGAGAATGGATAAGTGAAATATATATTTTATTTAAAGTCCACTTAAAATTTCATACATATTATTTAATTGTGTTTTGTAGGTTCGATTGGGAGTATTCACCTTTAAGTTTGTCGAAGTCCTCACATATGAGAAGAACCTCCAAGAAATAACTCAATAACACATGTCAGAATATCGAAGATGAAGTGCAATTGAGTCATTTGCACGTGACATAGTTGTACCAAAATAATGCAGGCTTCGTGCATCCTGCACGATGACTTCACGCTCATCGTGCAGGTTTAGTGCAGCCTGCACGATGACTTCACGCTCATCGTGCAGGTTTAGTGCAGCCTGCACGATGACTTCACGTGCATCGTGCAGCCTGCACGATGACTTCACGTGCATCGCGCACGCTTCGTGCAGCCTATAAGATGACTTCACGAAGATCGTGCAGGCTTCGTGCAGCCTACACGATGACTTCACGTGCATCGCGCACGTTTCTTGCAGCCTACACGATGACTTCACCTGCATCGTGCAGGCTTCGTGCAGCTTACGCGAATGACTTCACGTGCATCGTGCAGGCTTCGTGCAGCCTACGCGAATGACTTCACGTGCATCGTGCAGGCTTCAGGTAGCCTACACGATGACTTCACGTGCATCGTTCATGCTTCGTGTAGCCGACGAGATGACTTCATGGGCATCGTGCATGCTTCGTGTAGCTTACACGATGACTTCACGGGCATCGTGTAGGCTTCGTGTAGGCAAATTAAATTTTATGACGTTATTAATTAACAACCACAAGTATATTTCTATATTTCTATATTAATTTTAGTATGCAAATGTCATTATTTATATTTAAGTGGTTTGGTCATCCTATTGAGATAGAGGAATTGGATTTCTGCAGGTTTGTCGGTTGTGGCCGATTTGTCCACAACGTTTGCACTTCCTTCTCACTACTTCCTCAACTCTAGATGGAATTCTTTATGTCCTAGGTCTGCCACTTTGCCGCCTTATTATAGGTGGCAATACCACATTTTCATGAACCTCCTGGCTGATGACCTAATCTGCTTAATCTCTGAGAGAATTTATTGTTTCCACATATGCAGCAATTAGGGCCTCATTCGTATAGAACCTCGAACACATACTGTATGCAGAAATATTGCACTGCGGACATGCAGGCCAACGCATGCTTGCATGGAATTTGATCAAGGAAACAATGATAGCGATCGTGATGCAAGATGTTACTTTTTAAGCTCAGTCTCAACCCAATTTGTCATATGAAGGTGACTTGACAGGCAACTGTCTGTCGTTCATAGAATCATCATTGTACATGTCACATATATGTTCTATAAGGCATGTAATGAGAAGTTTTCTAGCATCCTTTAAAATCTCATTCAAACATTCTACGATTTTTGTCGTCATTATATTGTATCGTCTTCCATAAAAAAGGGAACGTGCCCACCTCTTAACTCCCCCCACTGACACGTATTGTGAGATATCTGAAAATGCATCTGTAAAATGAGTTATCAGCCGATCAAATTATGATCGACAATATTTCTTTCCCACTTTAAAAAATTATACGATCACATCTTCCTTTTTATAAATTGATTTGATATTTTGGCCCGTATGGAAGATGAAAGCTCCATGAAACGCATTAGAAAAGACAACCTATACATCATTTATTATACGTATATGCCTGTCAGATATAAACATCAAGTCTTCCAGATCACTGAATACATCATGAAGTTTACAGAAGAACCATTTCCATGAATCATTATTTTCTAAATCTGTAATTCCAAATGCAATTGGATATATGTGGTTGTTCTCATCCTTTGCTGTTGCAATAAATAATACCCCTTTGTATTTGACTTTTATGGCGGTTGCGTCAACACCAATGACAGGCCGTATACAGCTGAAAAATCCATGAATAGAGGGCCCAAGAGCCATGAAAAAATATCTAAAATGACACGCTCATCATCTCTATATGTGTTGTTGTCCCTGAAAAATATTTAATATTGCTGTATTAAAATCGGCAGAGTACATAGTGTACAAGATGCGTACATGAGGACCGTGCAACCATCGTGTAGACTACATGAGGTCAGTGAAGGGATGGTGTAGACTACACGAGACTCATGTAGACATTATGATGGTAAGATAATGTACTGAATGTGTGCACGAGGTTTGTGTACCATCGTGTAGACTACACGAGGTCAATGTACCCATCGTGTAGCATAGACGATGGTTACACAAGGTCATTGTAATATTCGTGTAGACATTATGAGGCAAATAGTGTACTGGATGACTACACGAGATCCGTGTACCCATCGTATACGCTACACGAGGCTCAATGTACCCATCGTGTAATATGCATGATTGCTACACGGGGCTCGTGTAATACTCATGTAGACATTATGATGGCAAAATAAAAATTATGTACCTGGATTTTTAGATTCTAACATGTAACAATATGCTAGGAGCATCCTATAGTTGTCTTTAGGCGACCCTCGAACTAATTTCAAAGCATATTCCCTAGCCCTCCATGCCTTATGATAACTTATGTTGACACTGAAATCAAACCAAACATCTTCAAATATGTCTTTTGGCCTATATATACGTCTGACACCCATGTATTTGGACCTTATAAAACTACTAATCAATGAAAATGTAACCTGATGGTGTTCATGTCTCAATACTTCAAATGTGCATGTATGCGTATTGATGAACTTCGTAACTTTGAAGTGTAGAAAATTTTTCAATTTCATGGCCTGTAACCTCCATTGACATGTTTTCTCAACACATACAAGTACCAATATTGATTGGTTTGGCTTGAATATCTGAAACTCAAAATTTCTCCGGATGGCCATCGTACGAGCAATCTTAAGCAACTCGACTTTATCACTGTACAAATCATCCATATTTATTGTGTCTGATACAAGCTGATTCAAATCAGCCCGTTGCTCACTAGACCCAAGACGTTTTTCATTCAAATCAGGTTATGATGACAGTGGACAAGTGGTCTCGGTTTCAAGACCAGTATTCAAGTCTGAAATGTGTTATATGGTCCTCTCCACTGATGGCTTCGTCATGGTCATCTCCGCGGATTACATCATCATATGCCCCTGATCAAAATCATCATCATCATCATCATCATCACCATCAACATCAACTTCCTCATCCTCGTAAACATCATTCTCATCATGACCAAAAACATCATCATAATGATAGTTCTTCTCAAAATGATCAACACTCTAAAAGTGATAAATGCTTTCATGGAGAGGTGGTCGTGACATTTGTGTTTCAGGAACCCAACTTTGGTAAAACCCTATAGTTTCAGAAACTCGGGGTTGTTGTGACATTATAGTTTCAGGAACCGAGCTTTCAAATGGAAAAAATTTAGGCTTGGTACTTACAAATAATGAGGTTTTAAGTGATTCTGATCCATTCTCCTTAATAAAGAACTGTAAATCTCTATCCTTTAAAATTTCAGCAGGAGTGTTGAGGACATGGATTCTATAAAGAAATTTGATGGACATATCATACTTTGAGGGGCCTATTTGGAGTTCTTCATGCAATATACCCAATGGCTTGTGGTAAGTGCAGTTAGTTGATATCTTCAATAATTTGGCATTTTCTCCACTAAAAGACCATGTTGTACCATTTTTCATCCAATCTCCATTATGGATTACAAAGTTTCAAACTTCAGGCATATCTGTATATACATCAATGAAGGAAGTCAGTACAAGAAGGATATATAATAAAATGGAATATTACACGATGATCGTGTGTGTACACGAGGCCTTCACGAGTATCGTGTAGTGTACACTATACGATGATCGTGTTGACCTCGTGTACTGTAATAGGTCCTACACGATGATCCTGTAGTGTAATCGTGTAGTGTACACGAGTGTACTGACGATAATCGTATAGTATAATCGTGTAATGTACACAAGGACTACACGATGATCGTGTAATTCCATCGTGTAGTTCCATCGTGAAGTGTACACGAGGACTACACGAGGATCGTGTAGTGTACCCTTGGAGATACACGATCATCATGTGGTCATCCTGTACACTATACAACGATCATGTAGTATTCGTGTAGTGTAATAGATGTTACACGATACTCGTGAACTACTGAAAAAGTTCCTGGTGCACTACACGGTGATCGTACAGTGTACTCGAGGTCTACACAAAGATCGCGTACCCTGTGTGTAGTCTACACGATGACTACACGAGGCTCGTGTAGACCTCGTTTAACACCACACTTTCATCTTCTACAATAAATGAACTTCAAACAACGTTCCAGAAAGAAGAAAATAAATAAATATTCTCAGAAAACTCATGAACATGAAAAACCCATGAAAATTTAAGCTTTTCAAAAAGAAAAAACAAAACTTTTACCTGTTCCAGAGAGAAGAACTAACAATCATTTGCTGTTGCAAGAAGAATAAAGAAGATGAAAAAGAAGACAAAGATGAAAACGAAGAGGGAAACGAAGAAAAAAATGAAGAAGTAGAAAAAATGAATAACGAAGAAGGAGAAATGAGGTGGGTAGGGTGGTTTTGAGTGTTAAGTGAGTAAACCATGACATTTGATTGAACAATTTGTAAGAAGAGTAATTGGGAAAAAAAATGAGAAAATGGAAGAAAAGTGGATCAAGGGTCAGAGTAAGAAAAATTAGTGTAGGGGTTAGTTCTGTAAAATGATTAGTGTAGGGTCTAGTTTAAAAAAAACTCTGAAAGCCGAGTCGCGCGAGATCCAGACTCCATTACTTTCGCTCAAGAACCAGGAAAAAATCAGCAAGAAATCCTTCGATTTTGAAGCTTCACCACCAGAAACGCTATTGGGTAAGTTAAGCTTCTTTCAATCTTCAAACTCACAAAAATTTCTTAAAGCTAGTTTTGAAGATAAACTGGATTGCATGCTTCTTTTTTGAACATGAAACTGTTTCTTCTCTTCCAAATCTCCCAACAAATGAAGAAGAAATGATTAATATCTCCAGGACTAGAATTGGGATGGTTTTTAATCTCTAAAACTTTTTCTTGCAGCTAGGCAGCAAAGGGAAGATCTTCATCCTTCTCGGTGATGAGACCAAAGGCAGAGCTGAACCAACACCGGCTACTCCATTCATAGCCGAAAATCATATGGTAAATCGTCTCGTCTTTCTGCATGCATTAAGCATAAATAGGATTCTGTGAAATGTGTTTGTTGTAGAGATTATACATGGTAGGAACATAATTTTTCTATAATCTCCATGTGAAATGATTAATTTTAGAAGGAATAGCTAAATTCCAAATAAATTTCCAGAATATAGGGTTTATAGCTGCCTTAAATGTAGAAACTGGTTTTAATTTCTGAGTAGCCTGATTATGAAGAATAAAATAGCAAGATTTGACACTAAAAATACCTCTGTTACTAGGCCAAATCATAGGATCTTTAGCTAAGTAAGGAGTAATAGGAATAGCTAGAATACTCTTAGCAATCCAAGGGAGAAAGATAGATCCCATAGGGGAATTATTCCAAACATAAGAATTAGAGATCATATAAGGTCAGAAACATTGTTAATGACAGGGTTAAAACATAAAGAAAGATCAGCAAATCCAAGAACCTAATTCTGAGACCACACCTTAATAGAGCTACCTTTACCAATTTTCCAAAAGGTATTGTTCGTAATAATTTCCTTACCCTCCCACAAACTCTTCCAAGCCCAAGAGCTGGATTTACCTTTACTTGCCTCAATAAAGTCACAATTAGCAAACTATTGACTCTTAAGAAGCTTGAAAGTAAGGCAATTAGAATTATTGAAAAGAGTCCATGCTTGTTTAGCTAAAAAAGATAAATTGAAGATATCAAAATCCTTAAACCAAGCCACCTTCTTCCTCACTTATAGTCATCTTAATACTAGAAGCCCAACTAATACTTTTAGATTCCTCACCTCTAGACCACCAAAACCGCATAATAGCAGCCTGAAGCTTCTGAAAAATATGCTTAGGAAGCCAAAACGTACCCATGATATAATTAGGAAGAGCTTGAGCCACGGCCTTAAGCAAGATTCCTTTCCCACAATAAGATAAAAGACAAGCCTTCCAAAGAGAAGTTTTAGTTTCCATTCTCTCTAGAAGCATGGAATAAATAGTAGATTTAGATTTACTCCAATCAAGTGGGAGACCAATATAATTATCCTTAGTATTGTTCATAGGAATACAAAAAATGCTAGAAATAGACGATTTTTCATAATCAGACACATTTTACTAAATCAAATACTACTTTTATCAAGATTAGCAACCTGTTCAGATGCATTATAGTGGTGTTTAATGCACAAATTAAGATAATGACATGATTTAGGATATGAATTAGTGATAAAAAGACTGTCATCGGTGAAGAAAAGATGGGATAAAGGGGGGCTACCTCTCTTCAAAGTAATATGACAAATAAAATCATCACTGATAGCCCTATTAATACACTTAGAATGAGATTCAACAATAATAATAAAGAGATAGGGAGATAGTGGGGCCCCTTGTCCCAAACCTCTACTAGGAGAAATACAAGACTCATGAGCCCCATTAATATTAATTTTATAACACATCGAAGATACACAAGTCATAATCCATCTAATAAATTTCAGATCAAAGCCCATCTTAACAAGCAAACATCTGAGAAAGTCGTCCCAACTAACTCTATCATAAGCTTTAGACGTATCAGTCTTAAGCACAACACATTTACTACCAAATTTCTTCCTTTTTAAATGATAAAAAATCTCTTGAGCTATTAAAGAATTGTGTTGAATATGCTTCCCATCAATAAAAGCACCTAAAAGAACCAAGGTAATTTCTATGTCTATTAGCAAGGATTTTAGCTATAATCTCATAAGAAAAATTGTAAAAGGCAATCGGTCTAAAATGATTAGGGGACTCAGGCTGTTGAATTTTAGGAACAAGTGTAATAGATGTTTCGTTCATGGAGTTAGGGAGATAAAAATTCCTAAAACAAGCCTAAAACTGCCATATAAATGTCATTACCAATAATATCCTATGATAGAAAATACCAGAAAAATCATCACGTCTAGGTGCTTTATCGGCACCAAGACCAAAAATAGCAGATTTAACCTCCTTAAAAGAAACCTCAGCAGTAAGAAAATCATTAATAGGTTTATCAATAACAATATCTACACAATTCAGAACCCAATCAATATTAGAAGAAGGAATAGTTCTAAAATTATCATCAAAATATGAATGGATAATATTAATGTTCTCACTCTCCTCATTATGCCAAATACAACCCTCATATTTAAGCCCGGAAATCCTTTTAAAAATTCTTCTTTTAAGAACAGATATGTGAAAGAATTTGGTGTTTTTATTGCCTAATTTAACCCAATTAATTCTAGATCTTTGGCCCCAAAAAATCTCCTCTTGCACCCAATTTTTATTGATATTGGCAGAAATAGACTTCCTTTGAATTATGTCCTCATTCTCTTCACTAAGAGAAGCCAAATTGTTCTTTAAAAGCTGAATATTATGATTATGATCATTCCTCAAGTTTTTATTCCAATCTTTAAGATTATTTCTACACAATTTCAACTTGTTAATGAGATTACCCATGCCACCCTCAAAAAAATTGGAATTCCAATTTCAAGAAGCCACTTAACTTCAAATTTAAAATTCCTTTTAGCTTTAGGATGATTTTTCTCAAGCGAAATAAGGATTATATTGTGATCAGAACTGATCTAGAAGGAATATTAACTTCAATATTAGGGAAAAAATCAATACGACAACCATTAATGATGACTCTATCCAATCTCTTGGATAAAATCATCCCCATGCCTCCCATTTCTCCAAGTAAAAAAATTACCTTTGGCACCAACATCAATAAAATCATAAGAATTGATAAAATCACCAAATCTTCTAGCTCTAGAAAATTCAAAAGGATTACCACCAAAATTTTCATTACAAAACAAAAGATCATTAAAATCCCCAGTCCACAATCCATTGAATGGAACTACCAAGATTGGTTCTAGCAAGTCTATCATATTGGGTCCATCTATCCTTTTTATCCCTATAACCATAGAAGAAAGTAACTCTACCTCAATCCAAATCAATTTTATTGCTGGAACTAGTTATACTATTTACTAAAATGCTATTATTCCAGCAAGGAATGATACTACCAGAAATGCCAATAGGTTCTACAATATGAGAATGATCAAACTTTCATTTTCTAATTAAATTCTCAGCTTTATTCTTACCAGCTTTAGTTTCGAGTAAACATATAATATCAGGCTTAAAATGGGTAATCATATCCTTCAAGGCATGAAATGTCAGGATATTACCCAAAGATTGATAGTTCCATACAAAAATGCTCATGGTTCTTGTGATGGCTTAATAGGGTAAGCTATCACGACCCCTTCTCCAAAAGAATCCACACTGTTATTTATTTCAATCTCTCTCCTAGCTTACAACTTTGATTATTACAAAATTTATTAGAATCGTCACAATGCCCAGACAATATATTCTAAGAAGTAAAAGAAATAGGATGACAGTTAGAACAATTCATACTAGAGCTAAGCTAGGAACAGTCAGGTCTGAATTAGAGTAATTAGCACGAGAAGCACATCTGTCTTTATCAGTGTGATTAGGTGAAATTATTTTTTGAACATTATTAATAGGAACTCATTATCCAATTGCTGTTGCGTTTTCTAATTGAATTTTTCTAATACCAGATGTATTAGGTTCTTGATTCCTGTTTTTGATATAGCAAAATATATTAGAAAACCAGGACTATTCACTTATAGAATCTCAATCATAATAGATTAAAACAAATAAATCATTAAATACGAGTTCATAACTCTCTTAAGATTAAGAACACCCATAATATAATATCAATGAGTTATGACTTTTTTAAGATAGTACTTTACTGAAAATCAAATCATTAGTCATTTTAGTACATTCCAAATGCCTAGCACATTAACCATGTACTCGACCTCGTGATCAAGGTAGGTCACTCAAGATGATATGATTAATGTACAATAATCTATCTTTGCTAGATTCACTAGATTATGAAAAATAAAAAATTTCAAGTCATAAAAACTCCTGGTTAAAAACATTGTTCCTGTTATGGGTATTTCCTAACTACCCATTAACATGCCACCACGTGGCGTGCCACGCCAAGGGTTTTGTGCACTAAGAAAGGAATGAAGAGGCCTGAACCCCCCAGAGGAGGGAGCTAACTCAGCCAGGTCGGGATTACGACGGGGCAACCCACATGAAAGGAAAGGAAAAAGGTAATCTTGTTATCCATAACAACGAAAATTATCACTTAAAATATTCACGAAGCAAGAATGAGGAAAAATCACAACTCCCGCTCTAAGCAAGTGAGAGCTCGACAATAATAAGGCTTCATGAACTAAAGGCCCAACCAGAAGTTTGAGGCAAACCATAATTATAATCAAAGCAAAAAAGAGGACAAAGCCGTCAAAGAAACACTATCTTTCAAAAGGAAATTTATAGGCAAAAGGAAAAGAAAAAGAAGAAGTGACAACAAGGAAAAAGGCTACAAGTAATAAATAAAGTAACAAATTAAGTAACATGGGCTGTTGGAGCCTCATCAGAATTGGTGGAGGGAGTCAAGGGAGCCTCAGTTGAATCAACAATTCCAACCAATTCTGACGGTGGGGGAAGGGCCTCCTCCTCAAGTTGACTTGGAGGCAAAGAAGGAGGAACCTCCGCATCCAGCTCGAGGGAAATGGATGAACCTTACAGACTGGGCAGCCCGGGAGAGGCAGGAGGGGACCTGGGCCTATCTAGCTAGGCAAGAGGACGACGTGACATCTTGATGGCATTTTACGCTTAACGATCACCAAGAACCATTGCTCTCTTGTAGGCTAAGTTCACAGGAGTAGGCGGAGGATTTAGAGGACCACTGAGAAAACTCAAATCCCACCTGAGAAGATTGTTGATGACCTCATCACGACAGCTCTCATAGCCCATAGCGAACTTTGTCAGGAGGACTGTTTGAAACTTCGATGACGCCTTAAAATCCTCCATCCCTTTGGCATGACCCTCAATCCATCGACCGTAGTTTGCGCTCGACTAAACTTCCACCAATTCAAGCTTTCTCTGAGCCTCCCTCTCCTGATTCTCCGCCTAGGTTCATGAATTAATCTTCTGAGAAAGCTTGTCCTCTAGGAGTCAGATCTTGTCCCTCAAGATATGCTCCTACTGCTGAAGATTCAAGACAACCATCTCCCAGTTAGATAGTCGTGCCTCCGGGTCCCTGCGGACGTTGATAGACCGATTGGCCTCTGCTTCAGCCTAGCCCAATTCCCTCTCAAGACTAGCAAACTCCCTCTCGAGGTCCCTAAGTTTGTCAGCCTCCACTTGGATCTTGTCGTAGGCAAGGCGAAGAGAGTTAAAATCCTTAGTCCTCTCAACCAGCACAGCTTCCGCCTGGGAGGATACACGGGTAGCCTCTAGTACTTGGTCCTCACAGCGACGAAGTGTGCTAACATTGATACATTAAAGGCCATGACCTATAGCAGAAGAGAGACAAATCAGACCCCGAACCAGATATGATGTAGGAATAAAGTGTGAAGCAAAAAGTGGAACTTATATCGAGGATATGCTCCATGAAGTTGTCAGAAAGCCTCACCCCAGACTCCTCAAGAAGGACGATTCCCCTATCAGGATTGATGTGATTGGACAATCAGTCCAACACCCTGACCACTTCGTTTTGAGCTCAAGCCTGAGCATCGGGCTGGTCAACCTCCTTCAAGGATATCGAGCCCTTGCGCTTTTGGGCAAAATTAGACCACTACCGGCTAGAGCCCGATGCAGTGGAATCCCAGACTTGAGGGGGAAAGCATATCAACGTCCTGAAAAACCACCGCTTGAGGAGGACTAGGGCGTCGAGAAGATCGAGAGGATCTGTAGGGAGTCCCCATGACACTACTGGGCTGTAACAATCCTTGCTCTAAAGGAGGAAGGTGTTTGGCTTAGTGCCCTCAAAGCATGTGTTTAGACAATTTTAATATGAAATTAATGAAACTATGTTTTTCATATAATTATTCTTTTAAATTATTGCTGAATAATTTATATATACATATCTAAAAAATCTATATTAATTAATGAGACTATGATCTTGTATAAGTACGAGAGGATTAAGATCATAGATAATGAATAAATTAGTCCGCAACATATTAAATTATAGAATCTTTAATGAATGGTTGCTAGCACGGTTCACTAAGTATTATGAATGCATGTGATCTAGATTCGGATCACTGATGTGAATAGACATCTTAGTGAAAATGTTTTATATAATTAGATTATATATGACAGAACCGATGTTGATTAATATCTTTATTAACTTATCGTTTATCATAAACATTTAATACACATCAAAACTGATGATCATATATAGATCAGTCTGAATCTTGAGTAGTCATGAACTCATATGCATGTCTGCTGTATCTTTTGATTCACTCATTAAGGTTTATATGTAAAATAGACAGTGACTTTTGTTTTGGAGATTCAGTGATATGAAGACTGTGAACATGATTTTACAAGATTTGGAATTCAAGTTTTACTAATGGATTGTATATTGATTCTCTTAAGTGTTAATTTTGGAACTGAATGGTTATTGAACTCAAATTTTTAATACGATTTTAAATTGGCCATTCACTAGTGATTAAATGGTATTTAAAGATCAAGAGATAATTAGATAAAATGGTAATTTTAACCAGTTCTAATTTACGAACCAATAATTGGATAAAACTACATGAAGTGATTATATCCATGTACTACATGAGAATACTCTGTAAATATATTCTCTAATTTCTAAGAGTGAAATTTCATATTTATAGTGGAGTAATAATGGAATTAACAAATATGATTATTTAATTAAAGAATTTAACTAATAATCTCATTTATTGGAACTTAGAATTATGGATCCATGATCCCCGAGTCACCTCTGTATTACACAGTTTAGAGTGAATATTTTAGGATTTGAGAAAAGGACTAGCTTGCATAAGGAATTGAATTTTTGGAGAAAATATATAATTATGAGACAATTATGTGATATTAATTAAGAATTATTTATTGTAATTTTTTGAAATTACAAATAAATAATAATATCGATTAAGTAAATGTTGACCGATTAGTGAAATAGAGTATAAATTAAATAACATTAAATCATTTTAAAATAATGATTTGATTTAGTTTATCTAATCTGTTAGTTAACAGATAAGATAATTGATTGAGATGGCAGATAAGTTAATTTTGAATTAACTGATATTCAAATATTTATCTGATTAATATAAATAATAAATGATAGGATAATTGTCACGTGACATATTAGACTGCCACGTGATATCTTGATATTGACATGAGTTGGTGTAGTGCCACACTATAGTGCCATGTTAATCGAAACTCTGTGAGTTCTATTATTCTTTCTTAGAGTTCTGTCTCAAATAGTCATTTTTTAAAATCTCTAGATCTCACGTGTTGAGTACATCTAGAGACGTAAAAATGTCTTTAATTTATTCAACGTACCCACACACATCCTACTGTGTTTGAGGATTGATTCGAAAGATTTTGGTGTGGATCTCGCAGTCTATTATTCATGAGATTACAAGTTTGTTATTGGCAAAGACACTTGATAAGATTACAAGAGGTATAACTCTTATCTTTGTATGTCCTTGATTTAATGTATAATCTATAATATATAACTGTGGTGTCGCAATTGTTTTTGTTTTCAATCGATAAAGTTTTAATTTATTTTTTAAACCACCACACCTCTGTCGCTGATTCCAACAATTGGTATCCGAGATGTCTTTATATATATATATATATACATTAAATATTGTGTGAGTTTTCTTGCATTATTCAATATATATATTAATATGTATGAATGAATGATTATGGTTTTTGAATGTATAATTTAATAATGAATCGTTAATTGTACGGTGACTTTTGAGTTCAAGCTTTTTTCTTATTTTTTCTTAGATCTTATGTAAGTAGTTTTTGGGGTGTAAAAATTTTTGTAATTTTTTATTTTGAATATTATGTTATAACATTCCACTCGTGAGAATACGAAGAATGCACGAGACGAACGGGGAGAAGAAAAAGGAAAAAGGAACGCCATTAAGGAGTTTCGGGCCCGACACTAGCAAAATGGTTGCCGATACTAGTGCCGCCGACTTTCCATTTAAAGAATTGCTGTCGGCAGTGGTGCTGACGATGGCAATGTCGTGTGGTACGCTCGTGGTGGATGGGCAGCTAGTGGCGACGGTGGGAGTGTGATTGCCTGGCTATGTTTCGCAGATGCCTTGATACCGTGTTGACCTATACATGTGATATTTCTTGATAATCCTTAACTTATCTTTTATCTTTTGAATTTCAAATGGATAATTATCTATTTTTTAATTAAAATTAATTAATTGATTGAGTTTGACTCAAATTTGATGAGTCATCAAATTATTTTTTGACTATGAAATTCAATTAATTTTAAGAAGATAATTAATGAGATTATTTAATTAGAAAAAATAGTTTATCCTAATTAAAAGAGTTTTGATCAAAACTTGAAGATCATGAAAATGGACATCTGGTGGAGAATGAGCTTTTTTTGGAAATATGTATTCTCGGAGTCCACTTTGTAATTATTTTTATTTTTCAAATGGTGTAATTTAAAAATACTCAATAGTTACTCGGTTCATCACACTACTACAAATATATTTTTCACGATGCGCGTAAAAAATGAACACGACGTGGATAACTAAACCTGTCGTCTACAAAATAGGTAGCACCTTTTCTTCTCCACTTTATGATGGTGGGTATACACCTCGTCGTGTTGTATTAAAAGATATAAATTAAAACAACACGACGGGTGTAGAAGCCTCGTCATTTTAGTTTCCAAAAAGACGACGGGTCTCAAAGCCCCGCCGTGCTTATAAACGACAGGGCCTCTAACCCGTCATTTTTTGTCATTTTAATTCCTGTAAGATGATTGAAGGCGACAGTGGAATAAAACACCGTCGTAACAACACAATTTAAAAGGCATTGATAGCCTTGAATCCTTATCGCGTGTTACTTCGTCCCATTCGTTTTCCCTTCTCTTTGGTTTCGATTCCTTGCATAAGGTTGTGGAAGAGAGAGAAGGAAGAGCATGTTAGCTTTTAATTCAAGCCTATTGGCTTTGCCCAAAACAGATCGTTGAAGAAAACCTTTGAATCTGGCTTTCTAGAGGATGAATGAAAACCTGTGACTCTAGGGCTTCGACTTGTTGCATCTGTTTTGAGGGAGAGAATGATTGGGAAAGATGCTTCACTCAGGATGGGTCGTTGACCAAGCCATTCGGCCGCAACTGGGATTAGACCTGCATGTAGGTCCCTTTTACTTCCTTATCTTTTCTTTCCTTATCTTTTCTTTGTTTTCATGAATGGAGTTGTTTTAGCTTGATTTTCTGTCCAATTGCCACTCAATATATGTTTTCCCCTCCTTTATTTGACTTCCCAATCTGTTTGGTGATTGAATTTCCACTTCAGTATATTATTTAGGGTAGAGATTATATTTCTTATTTCTGATTTCGTATTGATTCTATAAGAATTTCGATCAAGGACTTTTGAGTCTTATCTATTTTTAGTCCCAGAAACTGCTCTTGAGAAGATTTTGTAAGATTTTGATAGCATACATGAATTGAATCAATATGCCTTGTGCTCTCATATTCTGAAAACTTTTGTGTGGTGATTGTATTTATTCCTATTATCTGGTGCTCTGTTTGGCCTATGTTCTCCATAGGTTCATATGGAGAGGTCTACCATGCTGATTTGAATGGCACAATAAGTCTTAAAGCCGGATGCTATACTCTTGCTATCCATGTATTTTTGTGTTAAATTTGATTTTAAATTTGTTGTCTTAATGTGATTTTGACTTTTTTTTTCCCTAAATAATATAAACTCATCCGAATATTCAGTGGACGGAACACTATCAGGTAGTAATTCAGTACATTTCAAAAGAAAACTATTGGAATTGGAATCTGTTAAGCATATATCATACTGCTTTCTTTGATATAGAAAAGCATAACTCCTATCATTAGTTTACGTTTCACTATTTAGTTGCAGGACTTCAGGATAGGTAGATGGTTTGCTGGGTCCAATTAGGAAACATAAAAGTTATATTAAAAAATAAAAATTAGTACAAGAACTGATTTTCTGGAAAAAGTTAGTGATACTGTTGTGGGTCCTCTTTGGCTTCTCCAATTTTGGTTGCATGCATATTTGCCTGAAGTAGGGCCACCAACTTTTCTAGAAACCAACTTCGCTTCTCATGGAGAAAAGATTGTGAATGAAAAGGTTAGGGGTGCATTCCTTTAAAGAATGTTTCTCATTTTTTTATACCATGAACAAAAGCTGATATCCTATGTGTTTCACTCCTTTCAGAGGATCATGTCTGGGTTCTGATTGGTTTACCTTTACATTGATTCATCACCGCAATATGAATGATTATTCTAGGAGATGGTGGACAAGTTCTCTTCTAGCTGAGTATTTGGTTATTGGTAAACCATCAACGAATAACAAAAAATCTTATTAAGCAAAGGCCTCATTTGAGTGTCAGTGCCCTGCTTAGTTTGCTAGACAATTTAGGCTTACTTAGTGTATTCCAGTTCTTTTTGTGAGCGTGTAAAACGGTTTATAGAAATGCGTGGTGTATACTTTTATACCTAAAGTCTTATTATGTAAGTTTGTATGTTGGATGTTCATTTTGATCTTTGGTGATTAACTCTTCTACATTTGGTTGCTGATGGCTCATTTTCTTTTCATTCTGTATTGATTCTGAGTATTGCGCATAATGAGACTCATTTGTATACTTTAAAAAGATCAAATTAGGAGTACGGTGGCGAACTTCAGCTAATTTCTTGTTCAACTCGGTGGCGGAATGCATTAGCTGGTTGTGTGCATGACTTTTTTTTTTGCTTGTTCCTTTCGCACGTTGCTATCTACCACATCGTTTTAAACGAAGTTTTACCATAACCTCTAGTTTCTTGGAACTGGTATGTAATTGATTCAATTATGGAATCATGAATAGTCATTAGTTTAGTTGGTACATGGTAATCTATACTATTATGAATGGGTAGTTTCTGAAAAAATATCAGCAAGAATTCAATTTATTTAAACCCATATTTTATTGTATATTGGATGAATAAACTATTTTGTATGAATGAAATATTTATTTACTATAAAATTTCATATATATATGATTATATATGTTTATATGTGGATGTGTTTTTTTTTTGTGGAATGTTAGATAAAAAAGACTGATGTAAGGGAAAATTAAGGTTGTTAAACTTGATTTACTCGTATATTCTTGCTTATTAAGTGAACTCTCTTTCATTGAGGATTAATAATCATTTTTGGGTTATTTGGAGGGAAAGAAACATTAGAACTTTTGACGGCATGGAAAACACTTTTGGTAAAGTTTCTTTTTGTTCCTCATTTTAACAAGAGAATGGCTTGATTGTTTATTTCCTATTTTGGTTTGAGTACACAACTGGGTTAGTAACCGATGCTGACTTCCTTAGATTCTGATCTCTAGGATGTATTTACCATCTATCAGTGCTTTTGTACATTATACTTGCCAAAAACATTGAGGATCAATCATGCGTACTTCCAATTTCTGCCAATGTGAGTTGAGTTTTGTGATAGGCCATTTGATATTGGTTTTTTATTATGGAAGTACAATGATAGTTTGTCATGGAAATCCTCCTTTTTCCAAATAGATTCGTCTATATACCTTAGCATTTCCGCTTATAACTATCCTGCTATTTGTGGAGTTATTCACTGTTGTTGTTGTTGTTTGTTTAAATGCACGTGGTATGACATATATATATAGCATAATGTTTTTATAATTGAATGTCAATTACTTAACACTTGGGAGTGTTGAATGGATGAAAATATAATTGAATGTTATTCATATTCTTGTAGTTTGATTTATGGTTTGGTTTCTTGCTTAGAGGTCAGTAATAATTTTTTTGTCTTGCTTGCTGGTAATTTAATTATATTTTTCTATCTCAGGTCTTTGCTTTTGTACCGCTGATGTATATGTGCAGAAGAAGCCCGAAGGCTAACAAGCTCGTTAAAGAATTGCTCATTTCATTACTTCAAGGACAATGATTATATAAAATACATGTACATTATTAGAATGTATGTGTTTGATTTTTGAAATGTATACATATAGAATTTACTTGTGTTACACTTTTGAAATAAGTATTTAGAATTTATTTGTGTTACATTTTTGAAATGTGTATATGAATTTTTGAAGCATGTGGATGAACAGTGATTTTATTTGGATGGATGGATAGATTTTGGTGATGTGTGAATTTTTAACCCAATTTGTGACAACGGTTAATTGACACCGCGTTGTTGAAAATCAAGTTTTGACAACATTTATCAATAATTTGTCGACGGTTTGAAGATGGACTTTCGTTAAAAAATATGTATCTTTTGACGACGGTGTGTCAAAGAATTGTCGTGAAAAACTCATCTTTTGCAGTAACAGTATTAATTTTAACGACAGATATGACAACCGTCATCAATGGTTTTCACGACGGGAAAAAACAATTTGTGTAGTAGTATCATTTGTTTATTTAATTGTTTAAGTAAATGTTTATTGATTTGGTGGATAACATGATCATACATTAGTCGATCACATGTCATACATGAAACTCAACATAGTTTTATTTAATCTTGCATCTCAGCAATAGAAACATGATTGATTATGACTCTCTTAATGTGTTTATATGAATTATTTTGAGAAATCAATTGCATGTAAACTATTAAATTTTAATTAGTTAAACTTGATAATCACACCAATCTAAAGTCTTAGTAACATTTAGGATAACCGACTTTATTAAAAGTGTTTTATTAAAGTTTGATAAATGTAATTAATTAGTTAATCTAAGTTCACCTAATTTTGACTTAGACTTTTCAGAAGGTTAAATAAACTTAGACCAATTAAATTAGATTAATAATTAATTTTACATTCATAGGGTTATTTTAATTAGTAATTAATATGAAATTAATTGATTATTTAAAATATAATCACATCAAGTATAAAATAGTGAGTGAGAGAAGGTTGACATGTCAATATAATTTATGCTCTCTATTATTAGTACAACACCGTGAGATACAGTGATGGCTCGAGATGACTTTGTTTTCATCCCTCTAAATAAGGTTTCGAACTGTATCAATATTAAGGTTGAACTTCTTAAGAAGATATGACTAAGTGAAGTAGTTTAGACTTAACTGACCTTAATGCGACATATTCTAAATCAAGTCATAAAATTTGAAATAAGGAGTTACACTTACAAAGTCACAATTAAGTTTTGAGTGGATAATTGTGACTTGACCAAATAAACGTATCTTATTGTTAAAAGAAAAACTATGAGATATTTTAAGTTTTAATTAATAAGGATGAGAATGTCTCGTAGATAATTTAAAGATTAATCTGACCGACCCTAAGGCGGCACATTAATTGTTAGGTTGTCTTATCGTGGATTAATAATTATTAAATTTATGTGTTTGATATGTTGCATTCATAAATCACTTTTACCTTATGAATTTCTTGATACGTATTACAATTATATTAAATGATGTATGTTTTATTTTTCATATATTATTAAGTCTACCATGTGCAACATTATTACTACTTTACTTGCACTTGAAAAACTTATTGGTGATAACTTCATAAGATGAAAGTCAAATTAATTTTGATGCTAATATGTGATAACCACAAGTTTATTCTTACTGAGGAATATCCTGAGTATTCCACTGCCAATGCCTCTAAGAATGTTAAGAACAAGCTTGAATTATGTCCAACAACAATCATGAAAGAATGTAAACAACTTATGAGATTATGAAATCTCTACAGGTGATGTTTGGACAACAGTCTGATCAAAGTCATCATGAGGCTACTAAGAGTTACATGACAACTAAGAAGAAGAGAGGTACTTATGTGCGCGAACATGATCAACATAATCCATGAGGCAGAAGTACATGAGCATTATACTTAAATTGCTCACACCTGTTTTTTCTACGTTCACCACTAATTAGATTATGAGCAAGTTAAAATTCAACATGACCCAATCAATTAGAGACTTTTGAATCACTCAACGTGACCCAATGTTGCTGAGCAAAAGCCTTCTTCCAATGTTGTTAAGAACAACAAAAGGAAGAAGAACAATGGTAAGGATAAGAGTAGAAAAAAAGTGGAAAGAAAGCCAAAAAGTCATCCAAGGCCAAGAAGAACAAAGACGACATCAAACTCAAGGGAAAATGTTCCCACTGTGGAGCTGAAGGTCACTAGAAGAGAAATTGTAGCAAATATCTCTTTGAGCTGAAAAAGAAAGGTAATTGTGATTTACTTGTACTTGAAGCTTGTTTAGTGGAATATGATTTGTCATCTTGGATAATGTATTCAGGAACCACTAACCATGTATGTTCTTTTTTGTAGATGCTTGATTAGTCAAGGGAGTTGGCTGATGGCGAGGTGATAATGTGAGTTGGCAGTAGTGCACTCGTGTCAGCAAAAAAATTGAAGACATATTAAACCTCTTAACAAAGCATGGTGCTTTGTCGATTAGTCTAGATATGGTTACACTTACCTAATGCATAGAAAGTTTGAAAATTTTAGAAAGTTTAAAGACTTCAAAGTTGAAGCTGAAAAGAAATTAGGTAAATCTTTGAAAACACTTCTATCAGATCGAGGTGGTGAATACTTGGATTTAGGATCCAAGGATTACCTGTCGCAGTATGACATTCTATCCCAACTCACAGCACCTGGAACGCCACAGCAAAATAGTGTTTCAAAAAGGAGAAACCGAACCTTATTGAATATGGTTAGGTAGATGTTAAGCTACTGATCACTAGCACTTACTTTCTGGGGATATGCATTTCAAACGGCAACCTACATTTTGAATGTAGGGCCTTTTAAGTCTGTAAGAAAAACACCATTAGAGTTATGGAATGACTCCAAACCTAGTTTGATCCTTTCCGTATATGGGAGTGTCAAGCTCACGTTCTTAGACCCTATATTGAAAAGTTAGATGCAAGGCATGAGGTGTGTATATTTGTTGGCTATGCTCCAGAAACAAGAGGTGGGTACTTTTATCGTCATAAGAATCAAAATGTGTTTGTATTGAAAAATGCCACTTTCCTTGAAGACGACTATATGGAAAACTACAAAACTCATATTAAAGTAGTTATCGAAGAAGTACTATCTAATGAGATCAAACCACCTTTATCATTAACTGATAGATGACAAACCACAGAAATCACAATTCCTATTCAGGAAATCCCGGTGCAACATCATAGCGGTAGAAGCACATGTGTCCCAGTTTCTGACACTGATAAGAACGATCCATTAACCTTTAAAGAGGCGATGAAAGATCCTAAAAAGGAGAAATGGATAGATGTCATGCCCCAAGAAATAGAATCGATGTATTCTAATTCTGTTTGGGAACTTGTAGATCCACTTGAAGATGTCAGGTCCATTGGATGTAAATGAATCTTCAAGAAGAAAAGTGGTGCAGATGAGAAAATAGAGACTTTCAAGGCAAATCTGATAGGAAAAGGCTATACACAGAGAATGGATGAAGAGATATTCTCGCTCGTTGCCATGCTAAAATTCATTTGCATCCTTTTATCTATAGCCACAAGTTTAGACTATGAAATATGACAAATAAATGTTAGAACACTTTTCCTGAAAGCATCTATATGATGCAACCAGAAGGGTTCGTGAAAAAGAGAAAAGATTAGAAAGTATACAAGTTGCTTAAATCTATTTATGGATTAAAGCAAACATCAAAATCTTGGAATCCTACGTTTGATGAAATTATTTAATCGTATGGCTTCAAGCAAAATGTTGACAAATTCTACTGACTGAGAATGATGTAGAAACTTTGTCGAAAGTAAAGAAGTGGTTAGTTGAGAAATTCCAAATGAAAAATTTGGGAGATGCGAGCTATGTTCTCGGTATTCAAATCCTAAAGGATAGAAAGAACAAGATTTTTGCACTTTCTCAGACGTCTTATATGATGAGGTGCTGGAAATATTTTCTATGGAAAATTTTAAGAAAGGTCAACTACCGACCATACATTGAATTGTCATTTCCAAGGAGCGGCGCATGCACATCGGAAGCGTGTGGCGTGAAGCCATTTTAAAAATTAAATTTTTAATAAAAATCAAATCTTTTAATGAAACAAAATTGCGTAACGCTACGATAGCAATTTTTTTATTGAAAACTATTTTCAATCAGTCAAGATCCATTATATATTTATATATTAAATTTACTACATACAATGTTAGAAATCATATACCTCTTGTAGTCTGAATCAAGTGTACTCGCGAAGCCAATCAATTCTTCGTTCCCACAAAATTGTTCCAATGATCAGTAGACTCCGAGATCTACACCAAGATCTTCCAAGTCAATCATTAATGAACTAAGACGTGTGTGAGCACGCATAATATAACGAAGATACTTTTATGTCTCTATACGTACTCCACACAAGAGATCTAGAGATTATATCAAAGAATGTGATAATCATTCTTTTAGAGAACTTGATTAACTCTTAATCGTAGAAAAATCACTCCTTGAGAAATTTTTTCCTTCTCTCAACTCTTGATTGATGAACTATTTCTCTGATTCAGCTGATTGATCTGATTCATTATCTTAGGCTATCCGAATAATATATATATATATCTTTTATGATAATGGTGTATCAGATAATTTGGGATAATTAAAATAATATTTAATTATAAAATTGTCAATAGCAGTAGGACCCGTTGCTATTATGCAAAACTGCAGCGCCACATGGCCCTGGAGTGTGGCACACCCACTACTGTAGTGCCACGCGATACTATAATAGTCCATGTCAATCTCTGATACTTAATCAGTGATTGACACATCACAATTACTACATATTAAATATTTATTTTAATCAAATTAAATATCTAGATATTAGTTAATTCAAAATTAACATATCTGATTATCCCTATCAACAAAATTATCTGTTATTTCATAAATAGCAGATTTAGTTTACCCAAATTATTATCTAATGATAATGATATATATATATATATATATATATATATATATATATTAATTCCAAAAATTATATTTATATATATAAATAATTTAATTAATTAATCATACATAATTATCCCATAAGTCATTTGCAAGTAAGTCATTTTCTCATGTCCTGAAATATTCACACCTTAGACTGCTTAGTATAAAGGTGACTTGGAGACCGTGAACCTATAATCTTAAGTTCTAATAAATCAGATTATTGATTAAACTCTTTAATTAAATAATCTTATTTATTAATTGAATGATTACTCCACTATAAATATGGAATTGCACTCTTAGAGATTATAGTTTGTATTTACAGAGTATTCTCATGTAGTCCACTGATATAATCATTTCACATAGTTCTATCATCTAATTATTGATTCATTAATTAGAACTGGTTAAAATTATCATTTTACCATTCTATTTACCTCTTGATCCTTAAGTATCATTAATCCACTAGTGAATGTCTAATTTATAATCTTATTATAAATTTGAGCTCAATAACCATTCAGTTCCAGAATTAACATTTAAAGGAGCCAATATACGATACGTTAGGAAAACTTAGATTCAAAATCTTGTAAGATCATGTTCCCAGCCATTCATATCATTGAATCTCCAAAAAAAGTCATTAACCTATTTTACAAATAAACTTAACGAGTGAATCAAAAGATCCAGTAGACATGCATAGGAGTTCATGACTACTCAGGATTTAGACTGATCTATATATGATCATCGAATTGATGTATATTAAATCTTTATGATAAACGACATGCTGATAAAGATATTAATTCACATCGGTCTACATCAATGATTCAGATCTAGATCATATGCATTCATAATGTTTAGTGAACCATACTAGCAACCATTCATTAAAGATTTCATACTTTAATATGTTGCTGACAATTTTATTCATTATTTATGATCTTAATCCTCTCGTACTAAAACAAGATCATAGTCTCATTAATGAATATGAAATTTTCAGATATTTATATGAGTTATTCAACAATAATTTAAAAGAACAGTTATAAGAAAAATATAATCCTTATTAAATTTTATATCAAAATGTCAATACACATGCTTTGAGGGCATAACCCCCCAACAGCAATGTCCTAAGACACCTAAGGAGGAAGAGGATATGAGAAAGGTTCTTTATGCTTCAGCTGTTGGTAGTCCCATGCATGCAATGTTGTGTACGAGACCAAACATCTGTTATGCAATATGAATTGTCAGTTGTTATCAATCAAATCCTGGTTTAGAACGTTGGATTGCAGGAAAGTACATTCTTAAGTATCTTCGAAGAACGAAAAATTATATGCTTGTTTATTCAGGTGGAGACCTGAACCCCACTAGATATACTGATACTGATTTTTAATCAGATATGGACAATCAAAAGTCAACGTATGGATCGGTATTCACCCTAGGTGGATGGGCTGTAGTATGAAAAAGTATTAAACAATCTAGTATTGTAGATTCCATTTTGGAAGCTGAATATATTGCGGCTTGTGAAGCTGGGAAAGAAGCGGTATGACTCACAATGTTCTATACTAATCTGGAAGTAGTTCCAGATATGGACAAGCCACTGATCCTGTATTGTGACAACACTGGGGTGGTAGCTAATTTCAAAGAACCAATGATTTAAAAGAGGGCAATCACATAAAGATGAAATATCATCTTGTAAGGAAGATCGTGCATTGAGAGGGTGCGACTGTTATGAAGATAGAGAAAGATCAAAACCTAGCTGATCTTTTTACCAAGACACTTTCTGCGAAGTCATTTGAGTGTCATGTGCAAAATATGAGGTTGAGAGAGATGCCACATTTGCTTTAGGGCAAGTGGAAGATTGTTGGGCATAGTGCTCTCAAAGCATATGTTTAGACAATTTTAATATGAAATTAATGAAATTATATTTTTCTTACAATTATTCCTTTAAATTATTTTTGAATAATTTATATATAACTATTTGAAAATTTCATATTCATTAATGAGACTATGAACTTGTATGAGTACGAGGGGATTAAGATCATAGATAATGATAAAATAGTCTGCAACATATTAAAGTATATAATTTTTATTGAATGGTTGCTAGCACAGATCACTAAGCATTATCAATACATGTGATCTAGATCCGTATCACTGATGTGGATAGACATATTAGTGAATGTAACTTATATAACTAGATTATTTAAGACATGACCGATGTGGATTAATATCTTTATTAACTTACCGTTTAACATAAAGATTTAATACACATAAAAACTGATGATCATATATAGATCAGTATGAATCCTGAGTAGTCATGAACTCATATGCATGTCTGCTGTATCTTTTGATTCACTCATTAAGGTTTATTTGTAAAATAGACAGTGACTTTTATTTTGGAGATTCCGTGATATGAAGACTGTGAACGTGATCTTACAAGATTTGGAATCCAAGCTTTCCTAATGGATCGTATATTGGTTTCCTTTAGTGTTAATTTTGGAATTGGATGGTTATTGAACTCAAATTTATAATACAATTTAAATTGATTGTTCACTAGTGAATTAATGATACTTAAGGATTATGAGGTAATCAGAAGGGTAAAATGATAATTTTGATCAACTCTAATTTATGAACCAAAAAAATGGAGGACATAATTACATGAAGTGATCATATCAATGGACTACATGAGAATACTCTGTAAATAGATTCTGTAATTTCTAAGAGTACAATTTTATATTTATAGTGGAGTAATAATGAAATTAACAAATAAGATTATTTAATTAAAGAGTTTACTTAATAATCTGGTTTATTAAAGCTTAGAATTATAGTTCAATGGTCCTTCAGTCACTTCTGTACTACACAGTTTAGGGTGTGAATATTTCAGGACATAAGAAAAAGACTAGCTTGCTTAATGAATTAAATTTATGGGGAAACTATATAATCATGAGACAATTATGTGATATTAATTGATTAAGAATTAACTAATAATATTATTTATTATAATTTTCAGAAATTATAAATAAATAATAATATGGATTAATTTAATGTTGATCAATTAGTGAGATATAATATTTGATTTATGAAATTAAATAATATTAAATCATTATATATTAATGATTTGATTTGGTTTATCTAATCTGTTAATTAACAGATAAGATAATTGATTGTGAGATCAAATAAGTTAATTTTGAATTAACTGATATCTATATATTTATCGGATTAATATAAATAATAAATGATAGGATAATTACCACGTGACATATTAGACTCCCACATGTCAATCTCTGATTTTTGAATTATAGATTGACATGAGTTACTGTAGTGTCATGTGACACTGCAGTGTTGCACCAATTGCAGTGAGTCCCACTGCAATGGCACATTAAATAAATAATTTATTATTTACATAAGAAATCGATGGGACCTTTAACCTAGAAGATACATATTGATAATGTTCTATTCACCTTAGAGAGCAATCATAAGTTATCCTAAGCTAAGTGAACAATCTGGTCGATTAATTTTTAATCGAAGCTCTATGAGTTCTATTATTCTCTCTTAGAGTTGTCTCAAATAGTCATTCTCCAAAATCTTTAGATTTCATGTGTTGAGTACATCTAGAGATAGAAAAATGTCTTTAGTTGGGTCAACATATTTTTGTCAAATTTCGAACTGAATCGACCAATACTTGAACGTATTATTAAATGCTAGAAATTCAACTGATAAAGGGGATAAAGACTCAAGTTTGGGGAAATGACTGTTAGAATGTATTTCCTGCCACTCATTTATCTTAAAAATGGAAAAAAAGAAATAAAAATAAAAAGAAAGATGGAAAAAAAGAAATGAAAATAAAAAGAAAGATGAAAAGATGATTGTAATGGCTCCTATGTTTCAAGTTGTTGAGTAATTGAGTATCTTAATCATCAATGTTGGAATTCATGTAGAAATGCAACAAGAGCCTGCTACAACCAAGAAAAATATAATTGCTAAAGTAGCCTTGGTTTGTGACATTGCTGAGTAATCAAGTGTCTTCATCAACAATGTTGACATTTGCGTAATGAGTTAGTGACATTAAAAGGTCCATCTAAAAAGAAGAAGGATTTGATTAGTGAGTTCTGAATGTTAAGTTAAATCAAAGACCTTGGCTTAAGGTGGTCTTGAGTGATTTAGGTGTTGCTAGCCCTAGCCTCACACACACACATTTGGGGAAAATTCATATTTGGAAATATATTTACTTGATAGTGAACTGATGAAAACTAAATGAAAAATGAATTAAAAATGAGCCAAGTTTTAAATAGAATCTGAAGGTTGAGAATTAATGATCGTTCTAGAAGCCAAAGTTTGAGTTTATGATTGTATGCTTTCATTCAGTCTTTTTTATGTTTGTTTTTCCTGTTTCTTTTGTCATCACTTGAGGACGAGTAATGGCTTATGTTTGGGAGTGTGATAACTCTAATAAATTAGAGTTATCTTGTAGGTTTTAAGCTTAAATCAATATCAATTAGAAAGTGATTTGTCTAGTTAAAGGTCATATTTTATCATGTGTTGCATGTTGCCTATCTTGAATAGGATTTTAGTTTATTTTTCTACATTGTCATTAAAGGATCAGAAATGTACTCATTGTGAGCTTTCATTGTCAGATAACAAGTAGGGGTTGGGTGACCAAGTTCTACATCTTATGTTTTAGCACTATTAAAGCATTAACTAAGCATGCATGGAAAAGATTCCAACATGTTTTAGTCCAACTGGATCCTAAATTCACACACGGAAACCTAAGTAAGCTAAAACAATATCGGTCAACTTGCATGCGCACATTTTAATGTGAACCTTACCATTTGCTAAGGTGATGAATTTCTTCACCCATTTTGTACCCTAGATTGGAGCATATAAAAAGGAAGCACAATTTAGCATTGGGAGAGTCGATAAGCTGAACTCAATAGTCTAGACCAATTTTAGATAAAAATGGAGAGCGTATAGAAAAGGAAAGAAGATGATGAAGGAGGAAGAAGACATGCTTCTGAGCACCTTCTCTAATTCCATCTTTACCTCATTTGTAGCTTATTAGCTTTGTAATTAATGGTTGGATTACATTTTGAAATTTTCACAGAACTACGTATGAGCTAAACTTTCTTAGCTAGAGTTTTTAATGAACCTTAAAGTTTTTTTAACTCACTTGGTGAGCTTTGATGGTTAAACAAATTTAATAGTATTTAATTCAACTACGCTTCATTGTTTATTCTTGTTATTATCTGGACATCAATTTACAAGATACTATGCTAACTTAAATTTTGGAGATGTTTAAATTAGTAGATAGAAATTGAATGATGTAAATTTATATAATCTCTTAATGAGTTAAGAAATTTGTGAATGGTACAGGCATATATTGTTCACCTTGCAACCCTATAAAAATTGAAGCTATCAATTTGTGTTCTTGATATTAATCTGGCGTAGGAATATGTCAGGATTAAGTAAAGAACTTAAGTCGTAAATGATCGAAAGGCACTTATGCATTTCGGAAGTTGAGGTTACTACTGCTAGTGATGCTATAGCCACTACAATAGCTTTCATAAGTAAGAGCAACTCTAAGGGGGTTTAATGACTCTAGCCTCATTTTTCCATTAACTATAACCTATTGAATTCAGTTGTTAACTTTTATTATTTTCTCTTCACATTTTATAACTTTAATTCTACTTATCTAAACACTTAATCTCATATCACCAACATTTTATTTTTCTCATTAACTAATTTTTCAGTTAGTTCTTCATTTAATCAATCTCTATAGAGATGCCATTTACTTACTTCTGTATTACTTATGAATGACATGTATACTTGCGTATTGATTTTGCACAATACTAGGCACAAATATCCTTTGTGAGATAAAGAATACCCAATAAAGACACACTACCTAAATTCAAGTTTATTTTTGTTATAGAGTCTTAAGTGAAGATAACATTCACATCTAAAGGTCTTTAGGAAATTATGATATGGCTGTTTATTGAATAAATCTTCATATGATGAGGATCATGATAGATCGTTAGTAGGTAATCTATTTATCAGGTACATCGAACTGTGAAAGGACTTCAACTAGAAGGAATTGGCATAGATGCTTGTGCTAGTAGTGTAAGGCATGTTTCTACTAGGTGGGTGTGCTTTCATTCAACCCTACTATTTTAATTGTGTGTGTGGGCGTGACTGTCTAAATTTAATGCCATTTGATGTCAAGAATTGTTCAAAACCTTGTATTCCCTTACCCAATCTGAGTGAATGGTTTTGATATTGGTGAAGAATCATTTTTCACATAGAACCTTAAATTGAGTGAAGACTTTGAAGGCTTCTGACTTTAGTTTTAAAGGATAAACTCATGTGTATCTACTAAAGTCATCTAGGAAAGTATGTAATGTCTATAGCCATCCTGTGATGCTATGGGGGATGGTCCCCATAGATGTGTATGAATCAATTGAAGGGGTTTTGATGCATGTGAAAATAAGGTGAATGATGCATAAGATGAATTTTCCTTTTAGGACAAGATGAGCAAGCTGAGTTTGTATGAGTGGGGATTGTTATGGTGCACATTTTAGGTATTTGAGAAACAATCTTTGCACTAGCATGGCCAAGTTTCATATGCCAAATGTAAAAGGGAGATAGACAAAAGTACTACTTTTATTGCTAGAGGATTCATTACATTGATTGTGTAAGGAATTGATACAATCAGATGAAACAGAAGCAAAACTACTAGGTGTTGATTTCTGAGATAGATTCACATAATTATTATTCTTAATAGAAGATTCAGATTCACAATAGGTCTGGAAATGACTAGAAGGTATACTAGAAACTGGTAAATCACAAAGAAAATTAGAGTTAGCATATGTAAGTTTGCATGTTAGGGTTGTCAATCTCTTTTCCCCAAGCATTGATGGCTCAAAAAGACATTGTTTAGGTCTCCCTTTGAGAAGGACCTTCTTGATTACTTCTTCCATAACAAAATAATAATCAATGTGAAATTCAATAAAAAATGCATTATCTTTGTTCAATGGAGAGAAACTAATGAGGAACTCTTTGGATTTAAGTTTTAAAATGATAGTAGCACGAGGAATATGAAGAAAGCCTGAGCCTATGAGTTATTTGGAGTACCTTACCATGACCTACTAGTAGCTTTTCCTTGCCATTGTAACATTGTACAATATGCAGGTTACTTAAGTTTGTAGTAATGTGATTTGTGGCTGCACTATCTATGTACCAGGCATAGTCATTCTATATTGCATCTGAGTTTGCTATCATTGCACCAGGTGAGAGGTTTGGAGTTTGTGCATTTTGAAACTGAGATCCTGATGTAGAACCTGTAGAGATTTGATAACTCTTATCAAACTATTGTACCACGCAGTACACCATGTCCTGATCTGTTGCACACTTGGTAAGTATATTTGGTTACAAATCTTTCTCTACTTCTCCTGCCTCTATTAAAACTTCTTCTACCACCATTAATACCTCCTTGTTGATTTCCATGATCATTCCCTATGTCATAATTCTGACTCATTTTTCCTCCATTGATACCAAAAAATTTAGCACCAGCAATACTTTTCAAGTTGAAATTCATTTCTCCATTAGTTCTCTCAATATAGTTCTCATGGCTCATCAAAAAAGCCTAAACTTCTTCAAATGTCAAATCCTCATTTCTTGAGATTACATTCACTATTGCAGAATCATACTCCATGCCAAGACCAATAAGTATATCAAGAAGAAGATCTTGATCACTTACTCGATTTCCTACAGTAACCAAAGAATCCAATATATTTCTCATTATGTCACAATAATTTGTGATGGTTTGGTTTACTATCTTTAAATTTTGCAGCATGTTCTTCGTCTGAAGCATTCTTGATTTCGTTTAACTTGAGAAGCTTTTTTCTAAATCTCTCCAAAGACCTTTTAAGTGACTGTAATGCAAAAAAGTTCCCAAGACTTGTTCTGTCATAGAAGATCTCAACCAACTTAGTAATTGTTGGTCCTTTCTTATCCATGTTATATACTTGGGATTGTTATTGCCATTAACCAACTTCTGTTGTGGCTTATCCTCATTGCCAACAAGAAAATCATTCAGCCCGTTTCCTAGGACAACTAAGACTACTTGAGGCTTCCATAGTATGAAGTTATCTTTGATAAGTAGAGATGAACTCATAGTCGCGCCTCATGATTTTGACAATAGAGCATCAATGCTCACATTACTCCTTTTATTCACACTTGATTCAACAACTATGTTAATTGGCTACCTTATGCTTTGATACCAAGTTAGGAAAAAAGAGTACAATAGAGTAGTACAAAGTGTAAGAAACTGAGAGAGGAGTAAGAGAGAGAGAGTAGGAGATGAAGAGAAAATCTTGATATTTCACATTAACCTTATTGAACATATCACAGAGTATATATACAAGTGTCGAGGATAGATTAACTATCTAACAACTATTGGTTGAATATTAAGCAATCTAACAAGGAAGAAAGTATTATGGTGAGAGGAATGAGAGGACCTTCATGATGTAAATAAGAATATGATCATTTGCTGATATATTGAAGAAATCTTTTTTTGATAAAAAATGGAAACCATATGTTTCAATTCTATTGGTCTTTCGGACATCATATCATAACTCAATTTATTGTAAAAATAAAAACATAACTCACTTAAACATGAAAACAGTTAGTGGAAATTTAAGATAAAGAATACTTTGTATTATTACTCTGTAACTTAACTATACAGTTTAAGTCCTTTAAATACAAGAGGACTGAAGCTCAACTAAAAATGTAACAACTACATAGATAATTAGCCTAACTAATTAAACTATACTAATTAAAACATGCCCCTCAAACTGATGGTGGAGAGATCAACCGTTAGTTTTCCAAAAAGAGTAGAAAAGCGAGCCAAAAATAAAGGCTTTGTAAGTATATCAACAAGTTAATCAACAATAAAGATGTAGTGAACTTACAAGTGTTTGTGAATAATTTTCTCTCTAATAAAATGAAAATCAATTTCAATATGTTTAGAACAATCATGAAAAACTGGATTGGAGGCTAAAGAGAATGCTGAAATGTTGTCACAAAACAATTGAGGAGGATTAGGAAGAAAAATGTGCAGATCTTTGAAAAGCTGTCTGAGCCAAGATATTTCTAGAACAGTGTTTGCAAGGGCTCTATACTCAACTTTTGTAGAAGATCGGGCAACTATAGTTTTTTTTTCACACCAGGATATATGAATGTTAGCAAGGAATCTCAGATATCTAGCATGGGATATGAAAAGGATGTTGAGACATTTTCGCATGAAGACAATGCTGACAAATACACTTATCGAAAACAATAGAATGTTTAATACCAGTTTTATTGAAAGTTTGTTAAAGAAAAAGTTTAGAAAGATGACCTAAACGACCATACCGTAAACTATTAGAAATTTTATTATCAATGTATGCGTTAGATGATGAAGTAACGGGTAAAGAAGGTGCAAAAATTGAGCTAGTAATGGGATAGAGCCCATTTCACTCAGGCCTTTATAGAGTAATGCCCCCATGGACTTGTCCTGCATTTTGAAATAATCCACATAAAAAATAAAATGACAGGAATTATCAAGGCACATTTGTGAACAGACGAAAGATTTTGTAGTTATATGAGGTACTCGAAGGACTTTGTCTAGAGTAAATGTATGAGTATGAGTGGAAAAAATGTCAAAACCTATATGCATGATCTGTAAGGATTGACCATTGTCAATGGTAATTGAGTCCTCATGATTATAATTAGTGGCCAAGTTGAGATTTCCCAATTATATGTGTGTTGCACCCTGTGTCACTCAACCAGATTGGTGAATTTGGTACAGTAGATGTATAAGTGAATGATGCAGCCATTGTTGTCAACTAAGTTGGACAATGACGACGTTGGTATGAATTAACCATTTGGTGTAAGAAATCAAGAGCAGATGTCCAATTTTTTTTATAGATCTGGCAGTATACTTTGTGTCTAGAGAATGTATTATTTGAATAAGAAGCATTGTTGTTGTGTGTCTGAAGTTGAGAGTTCTAATTAGAAGCTGAGAAATTGTTTTTGCCACGACCAAAGTTACCCACCTTTGAAAGTTCTTCCGCCACGCCCACGGGTATTGAAATTTCTAGGGTTAGAGGCATACATTGCTGCAGCAACATACTAAAATATTGTTTTGCATGAGAAGGCATAAATGACTCTTCAACCAGGTGTAAGGCATGTAACTCTTCAAGTGTAAGTGACTCAGATTGAGTTCTTATTGAGGTTCAAAAGGATGAAAACTTAGAAGGTAGTTTAGTGATAGTTTAGATTAGTATATCTTCCTCATCAACAATTTTTGCAGTAGCAACAAGTCCATCATGAATTTCTTTAATATGCAGAATGAAAGAATCAATTGACTTTGAAGGTTTATTTGATATGGATTGCCTATCTTACTTGAGTTGAAGAATACTAAACCGTGAATGAGAAGAAAAGCTTCGATCTAGAGATTCCCTAATTTATTGTGAATTATTACACCCAACTATGTACGATAAAACTATAAAGGGATTTTTTTGTATGGAAAACCATCTACGAACAAATAATAAAGATCATAATTTAAAGAGAGAATGAAAGACTAAAGACACCATCATTTACTTGGAAAACTCTTTAAGGGAAGAAAAACCACGAGAATATTGTTGATATTCACATAAGAGAGGAAGGGAAGTGCCTTTTGTTGAGGTTTGCTTCGGTCTCTCCCTTTTCATTTTACATGATCTCATACTTATAGGCCTTACAATAATAATAAAAATATCAGATGAGGTCAGGCCTAGGATAACACCCATTCACGGGATCCCCTTTCTTCTGTATCTTACGTATGTCACACTCAGTCGTCCATCAATCGCTACCACATGACAGTTCCATGTGGTTCCGAGCCAAGTAGTTAGAACCATTTGGTGACTGACCAATCTATCTTGTCCAAGTGATGCAACTCACCGAATTAATCACGACCACTTGACAGTCAGTCTGAACCCTCATTTTCTATTCTGATGTTCTGTCATGTCCATCCACTTGACTATCAGTCTGAGCCCTCCTTTCCGTTCTGATATTCTGTCATGTCTAGGAGGTAATGATTCACTATTCTTAATATGTGAGTTCCTATTCTTGAAAAGTGATGATCCCTGTTCTTATGATGTTGGTTCCCATTCTAGAGGCGATGATCTTCCATTCTCGATATGTCGCTTCCCGTTCTGGAGGCGATGATCTCCCATTCTTAAGATGTCGGTTCCCGTTCTGGAAGCGATGATCTCCCGTTCTGGAAGCGATGATCTCCCGTTCTCGAGATGTCTCACGACTTCAACCAATCATCCATTTCTGCTTTCGTAATGTTTCTCATGAATCCTGGGTGAGTTCCTTTTGTTCCACGTGGCAGTGAAATATTTTTTACCTGTTCATTTTCCCTCCATTATGCTTCGGCTAAGTTCATCGAAGTGCAATGAATGCTTCCAATACATATATGATTTTGGTAGGTTTAATTCTCTTCTTTTTTTATAGAGTCTTTGGTCAAGCTCCTACCATGTGTCATGTGAGATCTTACCTGTCCATTCTGAGAGAAAGACTTTAGGTTCAAATAAAGAACCACGACCCCACTTTGGCCTTGAGTTTCAGGATCATTCGCTGAGTTTCAAGAAATATTTCATATTTACTTTCTTTAGTCGTTTCCATTATGAAATATTTGAGCATCCTCTGATCCGTTTAAACAAGAATATCTCCATTTTGAAGTTTTTGATTTCCTTCTAAGAACGATGTATGTGGACACTCCCAAGGGCTTAGGCTCATTCATGTAGTCATGACCCCGTTTTGATTTTCTACGGACTCATCGATAGAGTTTCCCCCATTTTTTCATTTTTCATTTTCCTTCTCTCGTACAATAAGTTCTGTGACATGAATATTGTACAAAAATAATATCGTAATTGAAATGAGCAAGGAGCGAGTGTACTGTCTCATAATTTCATTGTAGGATCTTGAGTTTGGTGCATCACTTCTATTGGTAGATTTTTTCCCGTTTTCCTTGCTACAGACTTATTGGTAGAGTTTCTCCCATTTACTTATTTTCTTTTTCTGCTTTCAATTTTTTCCTTCCTCTTCTCGCATCTTTTTCCTTTACTCCTGGCCATTTTTTACTCAGCTCCATTTTTTGCTCAGCTCCTGGACCTTCTTTACTCAACTCTTCTTTTCTCAACATTTCTTTACTGGGTTGAAGGTCTTTCCTCAAATTCTTTTCTTTTCTATTATGAAGTTCTTTTCTTAACTTCTTTTCTTTTCTGTTCTGAAGATTTTCCCGTTCTTAAGACATTTCCTTTTCCATTCTCCAGACTTTCTCATTCTGAAGACATTTCCTTTTCCGTTCTCCAGACTTTCCCGCCTAAAGACGTTTCCTTTTCCGTTCTTCAAACTTTCCCATTCTGAAGACATTTACTTTTCTGTTCTTCAGACTTTCCCATTTTGAAGACATTTCCTTTTTCCATTCTGAAGACATTTCTTTTTCCTTTCTCCAGACTTTCCTGTCCTGAAGACGTTTCCTTTACCGTTCTTCAGACTTTCCCATTCTGTCTTCATTTCCTTTTCCGTACTTCAGACTTTCCCATTTTGAAGACATTTCCTTTTCCATTCTCTAGCTCTTCTTTTCTGCCGGTCTTTACTCGGCACTTCTTTTCTGCCGTTCTTTACTCGGCTCTTCTTTTCTCAGCATTTCTTTACTGAGCTGAAGGTTTTTTCTTAACTTCTTTTCTTTTGTGTTCAGAAGACATTTCTTTTTATGTTCTCTAGACTTTTCCGTTCTGAAAACATTTCCTTTTTCCGTTCTGAAGACATTTAATTTCACTTCTTACAATTTATTTCATCCATTGCATGTTTTTCTTCTTTGCCCTTTTTTACTCCTTCAGTGAAACCATTGCCCTGTTTTAATTTCCTTTTGAGAATGACGTACGTAGACGCTTCCAAGGACTTAGGCTCCTTCAATAGAACCATGGCCCCATTTTGATTTCCTTGTGAAAGTAGGATTTATGAATTTTATCTCCCAAGGACTTACGCCTTTAGTTCCTTCTGAGAGTAGGACTTATGAACTGTCCCTCCCAATGACTTATGCCCTTAGTTCCTTCTAAGTGTAAGACTTATGAATTACCACTCTAAAGGACTTACGCCAATAGTTCTATTGTCTAAGAAGAGAGAGAGAGAGAGAGAGAGAGAGAGAGAGAGAGAGTTGACAACGTGCACATTATCATGCTATAAGTTTTGATTGAGAGCTCCAGATCAAATTCTGTAAGATTCTTCTAAAAATTGATTTTCATATGCTTCAGAGAGTATATAATCCTCCATGTAATTAGCTTCAATTGATGATGTATAATTCCCAAATCATTCTGTTATGCATAATCTATCTTCTTGAACAACTTTCATGAAAATTATTTATAACTCTTGTTCGGGAGCTCCGAATCAAATTCTGTAAAATTCTTCAAGAAGTATAAAACTGTATATTTTCTGAGTGATATGTACCAAAATTACTATAACTTTTGATCGAAATCTCCAAATTGAATTCCGTTAAATTCTCCAATAAGTAGACTTTTGTATCTTTCTGAAGATGTAAGATTAACCATGTAGTTAGCTTCTAGTATATGCAATTTATTTTTCAAAATTGATTGTTCTGCATAATCTGCTTTCCTGAGTAGCCTCCATGAGAATCTTCATAATTTTTTCTCAAGAACTCCAAATCAAATTCTTCAAAATTCTTCAAGCAGTAGACTTCTATATATTTTTAAAGATACATAATATGATGTGTAAGTCTATACAGTTTAAATGAAAATAAATTTGAAAGACGTGATTAAGTTAACTTTTCTGTACGAAGATTACCATACTTTTGATATAGAGCTCAACTTGAATTTCGTAAAATTAAACATGAAGCATGCTCTCATATCCTTATGATTACATGACTCGCCAAGTAATTTTGCTTCCAACCTTTTCATTTAGTTTCCATTTCCGTTCCCGTTGTGGCTTCTGTTGTTAAGACATTTCTGTTCACATCATCATGGCGTCTCTGTTCCCTTGGTCATGGTTTCTCCGTTCTCGTTGTTTGTTCATATTTTATTTTCCTACATTCATAAATTCCTTTTGAATGACTGAATTTTCTTAAGTCGTAGCTTTCCCTTTTTTGGTCATCCCGTTCTAAAACATTTGAACGCAGTTTCCTTGGTTTTCCAATTTTGAAATGTTTAAGTGGCAGCTTTCTTCACTTTCCCTTCCCAAGAGGTTTGAATGTGGTCTAATTTGCTTAGCTTTTTACTCTCGAGTTCTTTCTAACTCTTTTTTCTTTTCTAATGAATTTCTTTTCCGAAATCCTTTTAGATTTCTGTTATGAAATTCTAACACCATAACTTTTTCTTTATCTGAAGAGCTGAAGCTTCTCCGATCTAAACTTCAAATTTTTCGTTCGGAAGCTCTGACTTTGACTTTTCTGAAGCTCTGACTTCAAATTTTCTGAAGCCTTTTTTATTTTATGAGCTTTTCGATCTGAGCTTTGTAAGCTCTTCTAATCTGAGCTTTACAAGCTTTTTGAACTTTCTGAGCTTTTCTAAGCTTTTCTGATTTAAGCTTTATGAGCTCTTGTAGTTTGAGCTTTCTGAGCCTTTTTGAACTGAGATCTTCTGAACTTTGTGAGCTAAGCTTTATGAGCTCTACTGGTATGCGATTTTTAAGCTCTTCTGAGCTTTTCTGATCTACGCTTTATGAGCTCTTCTGGTATGACCTTTCTGAGATTTTCTGAACTTTCTAAGCTCTTCTTTTCTTATCCACTCTAGTTTTATTTTAACTCATCCTTCTTTCGAATGGATTTTTAATCTGATCTCCTTCCTCTCTTTTTTCTAGAAGTTGATAATGATGTAAAATAAATAAGCCGATCGAATATGCAAGGAACGAGTTTATCATTTTTTGTTTCATTTCCAGTTTTGTACTTGTTGTCGTTTCCATCTCTGCTTTTCAACGTGTTGTCATTTCTGTTCCCATTTTCATTGTTGATGGGGGCGTTTGATGTAATTTTGGCATATTAGGAGGGATTTCTTGAGTTTTCTCACGCTCTCAATGAAAGCACCACATGTAAATGATTTTTTTGTATGAAAAACCCTCTACAAACAAATAATAAAGATCATAACTTAAAGAGAGAATGAGACGCTAAAGACACCATTATTTACGTGGAAACCCTTAAATGGAAGAAAAACCACTAGAAGATTGTTGATATTCACTTATGTAAAGGATTTTACATAGTTGTTAGTGAGAGAAGAGAGGAAGGACATTGCCTTTAGTTGAGGTTTGCTTTGTTCTCTCCCTTCTCTTTTTACATGAGCCTGTATTTATAGGCCTTACAATAATAATAAAAATATTAGATGATGTCAGACCTAGGATAACACCCATTCGTGGGCTTCCCTTTCTTCTTTATCTTTCATATGCCACACTCAACCGCCCATCAATCGCTACCACATGGCAATTCTTTGTGGTTCCGAGCCAATTAGTTAGAACCGTTTGGTGACTGACCAATTTATCTTGTCTAAGTGATGCCGCTCACCCAATCAATCACGATCACTTGACTGTCAGTCTGAACCCTCATTTCTATTCTGATGTTCTGTCATGTCCAGCCGCTTGACTGTTAGTCTGAGCCCTCATTTTTGTTCTGATGCTCTGTCCTGTCCAGCCACTTGACTGTCAGTCTGAACCCTCCTTTTGTTCTGGTATTCTGTCTAGTCCATGAGGTAATGATTCCATGTTCTCAATATGTCGGTTCCTGTTCTTGAAGCAATGATCCCCGTTCTTGGATGCTGGTTCTTATTCTAGAGGCGATGATCTTCCATTCTTGATATGTCAGTTCACGTTCTGGAGGCGATGATCTCCCCTTCCCGAGATGTCTTGCGACTTCAGCCAGTCATCCATTTCTACTTTCTCGACAATTCTCATGAGTCTTGGGTGAGTCCATTTTGTTCCACGTGACAGTGAAGTATTTTTTACCTGTTCAAAAGCCAAGGGTGGTAAAGTTGCGTTGATCAGAGTTATCAACGCATGATCTTGTGCAATCTAAGAATCATAATGTAAGTTGCGCTGAGTTGTACATTTTATATCAGTGATAAACTCAGCTGGACATTTAAGAAAGCCATAAACAAAATCAAACAACAAATGAGCTTTCAAAATCACTGATATATGGAATTCCCACAAAATGAGATTGTTGGAATCTAACCTTATCGAAATAAGGTTGCAAATGTTCGATAGTAGAAAAATTGGTGATTGAGAACTTATGTTTCCGAAGCTTGAAGACATAGAGCTTAAGCTTTTTGAGTTCGAAGAAGAAGATGACTCAAAAGTATCCATGGATGACGTTGGTCAAGCTGACTCTGATACCATGAAAATAGTTGAGAACAAAAATAAGATTAAAGGATACTTTGTATTATTACTCTGTAACTTAACTGTACAATTTAAGTCATTTATATACAAGAGGACTGAAACTGAACTAGCTTAACAGAAAATTTAACAACTAAACAGATAATTAACCTAATTAATTAATTACTGATTGTATTATTTAACCAAACAAATGGATTACTAAAAGGGTAGAAAATGTGATTAAAGATAACAAAGCCATATATTTATCGGAGAAACCTAAATAAGTTATGATTTTCTTCATAGGGGTGCAGGCCTTTTTCTTCTTTCAAACTCAGAAATCATTGAGTACGTACAACTCTTTTTAATGCTTCAAAACCAAACAAAGAATGAGCCGCAAAATTTGACATTTAGAGCCGAAAGCATAAAAAAACCCATACTTCTCTAAACTAGTCAGCATCGGAAAAATGGTCCCTACTGGGTCGGTCGGTTGTAGCTAGCTGTGGGGCCTTTCATTCCATGCTTACCTTAGAGAATGAGTATACGTCATCATTCACGCTGCCCACGTTAAGTGAATTGAAAAGAACCTTCTCTTATTTGTCGTTTTCTGAGATCTTTAAAAAACGAGAAAGCAAATAAAAAGAAGAAAATAATAATGAAGAACGATAACGAAAAATAAATCAATGTTGTGATATCTTTTCATTTTAGATGAATAATGAAAGAGCAATAGTAAAAAATAAATAAATTGATTAAGTAATGTATTAAATATTTATAAATAGTTTATTATTAAAATAATTTAATAATTTAATAAATTAATTTATAAATGATTATCATATCACTTGATCATTTAAAATAGAATTCAAAAGATTATTTGTGGTAAGACTTTTTCACATTATAAAATTAGTGATATCATTGAATTTATTATTAAATTATCTCATATATAGTAATAATTTAATAATTGTTCAGTTCTCATACAAATTCAGTTTATTACAAAAAGAAGACTCAGTTATTTAAGTACACAACTATGTCAAAATTGGGTCATCAATTAAAAACAGTACTAAGAATATTAAGAATTATTTGGAATACATCAAAACCACCAAAATCGGTCATTCAAACTTTGAAAACTTATTATAATCACAATTTATGAAAATTCATGGGTTTGATGTGCATACATATTAGACTTTTTACAATTGAGTCAAAAGAAAATAACTGTACCAATGACTTCATAGACAAATGGGTTAACGGTAAATTTTGTCCTCCAAGTTCAATTCCAAATTTAGTCTCTGTAAATTTAAGTTTTCTACCAATTCCTCAAATTATTTTAAAATTCTTCAACCAAGTCTTTATGTTAGGATTAAACTTTAATATCCGTTGATGACTACTAAGATAATCAGATCACATCTCAATGTTAATTATAAATGTCTAAGCAATTATCAACACAACATAAGTGGTTTCAAAATTTGGTACTAACAAGACTTAATTACGACATCATAAATTGATTGAAATACTAAACTCACAATATTCATATTGAAAATAAAAATAAACTTGGAGGAACGTTGGTGTTTGGTTAAAACGAATTTGATGTGATAAATTGAAATGAAATATTAATGAATGATGGGAGGAAGAGATCGAGGAAATGTGTAATAGAATAGAAATATAGATATTCGTAAGAAAAATAAATAAAATTGGATTATTGTACGAAAATTATTTCTAAGCAATCTAAAAAGGCAATTACCACCTAAGGTGCATTCGGAAGTGAGCCCTCATTTTCATTTTATTCTAAATAAAGAAAATTCTTCTTTTTCAACGTCAGGGTTCAACAATTTGTTAAAGAGTTTAATAAATGTATTTAGTAGTTCAATAAAATATTCTGGGTTTGTGTAAAAATTCAATAAATATATTTAAAAGTTCAATTAAAAATATTCATATCGTGCCAAAAAATATGTTCCGAAATTGAAGAGTGACCCACTAAACAAATAAAGTGCTTTAACCGAAAGAAAATCTCTAGTTCTCTTTATCTTCTTCATTGGAAATTGGGCTTTGGATGATATCAGTTGGCCCACTAGGATTTACTTTTGAGCAAGTGGGGCAAGGCCCACTTGATTTGTACGCATGCGCTATCCTTCTAAATTTTGCACATCTTCCCTTTCGCCCTTCCATGCGTGATTTAGCCGTTTTTGCATGACCTGAAATGACATTTGCTTTATGTTACATTTGGTTCTTGTAAATTAGTAAAACAAAAGAACAAAAAAAATATGAATGATATGAACTAATTTTACTAGATTAATAACTTTCGTTTATTTCCTTATGTTTCCACTTTTTTTTGTAGTTCTCTCTCTCATATTTTTAAAGATCCAAAGATAACTTTAGGGTATTTTTGAAGCTTGAATAAAACAAAAGAAGGAAAAATGTGAAGAAAAGTAAATGATATTAGAAATGAAAACGAAGGAAATTAATAATATAATAAAATTCGTTTATATAGCTATTTTCTTATACACAATTTCCAAATAATACAAGTTTTCAACATCCACGTATTGTTTCAGTTTTTAACTCATCTTTTCATTCCACTCTATTATTTTAAAAAAAGTAATTTTTAATTTCTTTTTTTCTATAAATAAATATATTTTTGTTTTGAGTTAATCATATTTGTCTCATCCATATTATTCTAAATTACTAATATTGTCAAATCTTTTACTTTTAGCGAATTTAATAAAATACTAGTTATGCAACATGTGTTATGATACGTGATATGATATTTTATTGTGCTCGACGGTTCACAACTATTAAGGAGGAAAATATTAAAATGATGGTAAGTTAACATATAATATACTGATTGTTTTGCCTTAAATTACTGATGAGAACCCAAACAAAACATTTTTGTTTTGTACTTAAAGAAATAAGAAATAGAAAAAGAACGAAAGTCATTTTTAGAAATTGAAAAATTTCATTTAACTAAAATAGAAAATTAAAAACTCACTTAAGTAACAGTGAATATTAAAATTTTAATGAATTCAAAATAATAATTAATATATTAAAAGAATAATATATTCAATATATTTTATAAAGAACTTGTTTAATATATAGATGGGTATATGTGTCAACTATTCTCATATACTCTATCAAATAATAAAAGCTAATATTGTTATAACAAATTATAGCTTGAATAGAATCGTGCATTTATCTCATATGAATTTTAACATATTATCAATTATTATGATAATATATAATCAATTGAGGGTAACCTTTAGATATATGATATTTGATTAATTCTTGAAATAATATATGTTCAGATGAGAAAACAAATGAGTAATGAATAAGGAAAAAAAGGAAAGCAGAAGAAATAAGTCACTAAAAATATGTGTAGGAAAAAGTGTGCTTGAAATCATCAAATTTGATTGGTCCACTTGAGTATTAGTGCATTTCTAACTTTCGACCACAACCCACGGAGACATGATGGTATATATAAACATTAATTCTATGTGTTTATAAAAGATTTTAATACAATGCATGCACCTAAAGTTACACCTTAAATAATAACTTATATTACAATGCTTTTAGAAAATTATCAGACGAATCATCACCAACAATGGTGTACATACACACATATGTCTCTTTCATATATACAAACCTTTGGTATGTTTATTTTTAGGGTAAAATGATTCATCTCTAAGTTTATTCACTTTTAAAATTTTGTTCTCATAGCTTTAATTTGTCAATCAAGTTACATAACAAACTTTAATAATGTACGATATGTTATTAATAACTTAGACACTCTTATTACTATGATCTGAGCGTGCGTTATTTATTTTTATAAATCATTAGTGATATAAAATATATTAAAATTTTGACATTATCTGAATCACTCACATTTTGTATTTTAAATTATTCAAGAATATGACAAGAAATATTAGGTTAACAAAGAATTAAATTGAGAATATGAATAAACTCAAACCACTAAAAATACATTTTAATTTATATTATAGTCTTTAATGTAACTTTTTTTGTAAAATAATAAATCAACTAGGAACAAGAACGTAAAATTATTTTATGATCAATTGGCTTACAAAAAAGGATTATGACTTTACAATTTCGCTAAATGAGCACCGCCGCATTATGCATGACATAGCGAAAGATTAAAGAAATATGCTCTTTTAATATCATTTTGGCAAAACATAGATCCAAGTTCCAAATAAAATCTACCACATTTAGTGGACAAGCAGTGTCTAATCCTACTCTTTTCAATTGATATGTTATTTGAAGTGACATCACTTTCGGGCTTCAGAAGAATTTTGTCATATCTTCACATTACATCATGCCAAAATAACGGAGAAAGCGAGAGAAGAGAACATGACTGAGCAAATGCAACTTTAATATAGAAACACACATATTCATATGGCTTGATAAAGAAGATTATATATTCAAATCATTATTTAAATAAATATTTTTATTTATTTACTATGCTGAAACACATTGCCAATGTACGGTATCTAGACATCATGGAGGGCACGTGACAGATTCCTGGTCAATCATCGAGCTAGATGCAAATTCGGTTGATAATAACCGATAGATGAAAGAGACAGACAAAATGAGATGGTTACTAAAGGGATAATATTACAGTCTTTCCAAAACGTTTCACTGGTTTAACCTCCTTAATGGCTCAAGTAAAGCGCAACGGACGAGAATTATTCCTAGAGTTAAATAGTTACATGTATAAATAGAGCTGAATACCACCTCAAAATACACAAGATTGAAAACAAAATACCTTTTTGTCTCGAGCTATCACTCTCTGTACTCATTCGACTTTTTTACATACTTTAGTGCTGTAAATTCATTTATTGTTTGGTGCTTTTATTGATAGAGGTGGTTATAAAAACTCAAGAGTACAAAGCAAGATGTCGAGTAACAGATCCAACACGGTTCTTAACGACAGAAAATAGATGAATCACATTGACCAACCGACCCAAGGGACGAAAATTCATGAAATGATTTTGGTCATATTGATTGGAATGCAAGATAGGGAAAATCAGAATAATGAGGCCCTCTGTAACACTTGACAAACTGTCCATGACTAGATTGCAACACTGAAATAGGAACTTGCAGAAACACGAATGGGAAAACCACACAACCAACATGTTGAATGGGAAGCTCCAAATACTAGGCAAACCAACCCGGACGGAAGCCATAACGTGCAGCGGGATGATATTGAAATCCAATTTAGAGACAACGTGAAGGAAGCAGACGAGGAGAATCGCCATCTTGAGCCTTTAATGGAAAAGGCGGTTGAGGAAATGCTGGAAAGAAAGATGATGGAGATACGAAAGTTGGGGAGTATGGGAAAAGGAGACTTAGAATCAGTCACATGCTCGCCTCTGTGTCCGGAAGTACTTGCTGCCCCAATCCCGAGGAAATTTGTAGTTTCAAAGTTCAAATGTTATGAAGAAAAAACTTACCTTGTGGATCACATCAGGCGGTTTAAACAATTAATGGCCCTATACAAGCATGAAAATGAACTAATATGTCAGATGTTTCCAACCAGCCTAGACGACAGTGCCTTAAAGTGGTATCACCCCTCCTCTCACTCAATTAACAATTTTACTATTATGTCTTCCATCTTTTTGGAACAGCATTCCACGTACTGCTTAGTTATGGAAGAATCATAGTACCTCTTAACCGATCCTAAAAAAGGGGGAGTTTTTGCGAGAATACACGCACTGATTCAAAGATTGGGCAGAGTGGAAAATTATGATGATCGAGTAGTAACGCTTGCTTTCAGACGAGGATTGGACCCAAACTCCCCCTTATTCGATGATTTGTCTAAGGTAAAACTACTATCAATGGAAGAAATGTTTAACTGGGCACATACTTACATTACATTGGAAGAGGAAAAGAAAACATTGATGAAGTTATCAGAACGGATGACTAAAGAAGCGGCCAAAGTTCCAGCTCAAGTAAGAAGAGAACGGAAATGATAGAAAAGAATGATGGATGAAGTGAATACAAATTGGAAAACTCTTAAAAACAAGGAAGGACAATGGAAAGGGTCCATCCAAGAGGCAAAGTCCACATGCCACTTACATACCTATCAACTAGATTCTAGATGCGAAGAAAAACAAATCCTAGTTTAAGAGGTCGGTGCCGCTGACAAAAGAACCCAGTAGCAGGGATAAAGATAAGTATTGTTCATATCACAAAAGCTATAAACATTGTACCAGAGATTGCTATCAGCTCAAATATTACATTGAAAAATTGGTGAAGGAGGGTTATCTTCATCAATATATTTTGAGGGAAGAAAAGAAGCAAGCACGGAAAAAGAGATTCAAAACAAGGGCAAAGAGCATGTTTGGGTCGTCGATACAATTATTGCTCTAATAGAACAAGAAGGAATGACGAGAAAGGAAAGGAAGTGTATTGCGAAAAGCCTACAAGAAGTGAGCATTGGGAACAAGGAAGTACGTCGAAGGACATCAGAAGTTTGCCGCTGAATTTTTGTTACTTGGATCTGGTGGATCACAGTGGACAACATAACGATGCTATGGTGATCACCATCCAAGTTGGGAATTGACCCCTAAGAAGAGTTCTAATTGATGGCGGAAGTGTTGTCATTATTTCACATCGTTTGATAATAGAGCAAATGTCAGAAAGGAACCCAAAGCTACAGGACCCTTCGCAAACATTAGTCTGATTGAACAAAGTAATAATGTACTTAGAATGAACAATAGCAATCCAAGTAAATGATGAGCCATTCAACCATCTGACAGAATTTGTGGTATTGGACACGCCGTCTCCATACAATGTTATTTCTGGGAAGACATGGCTACAAAAGATGAAAGAAGTTCTGTTAGCATAATATTAAGTGTTGAAATACTCATCTCTGAACAAAATCAAAACAATAAGATGAGATCAAGATGCCACTCGATGATGTGCTGTCTCATCCTTGGAATGCGTCAAGCGTGCAACTTCCAAGAAAGAACCGAGCATTAACAGAAGCAGACGAAAAGAGATGGAAAAGGATCAATAACAATTAAAAGGGGACGAACATGACCCGCCATCTAACCCCAGCGACGAAGTAGCCGAAGCTACTGAACTCGTATTCTTGGAGGATGGAATTCAGAAGGTAACTCAGATAGGTGTCCAACTCGATGGTACATAGACAGATGAACTGATAAATTTTCTAAAGAAAAACATAGATGTACTCATGAGGTAAATTTTTTAAAGAAAAACTGAGATAAATTTTCTAAAGAAAAACTGACAAATGCTAGGTATTGCGAAAGAAATTATTTGTCATACGATGAACATTGACCCTTCTTTTAAACAAGTGAAACAAAAGAAAAGAAGCTTCACCCTAGAACAGAACGTGACTATTAAAGAGGAGATGGAAAACACTTTTGAATATGGGTTTTATGAGAGAGGTTGATTACCCACAGTGGCTCGCCAATGTAGTAATGCTAACGAAGAAGAAAGGAAAATTGAGGATCTGTGTGGATTTCACAGATCTAAACAAAAGCCTATCCAAAGGATGTTTACCCATTGCTGAGGATTGATGAGATGGTGGATGCCACATCTAGACACGTACTCCTTAGTTTCATGGATGCATACTCAGAATATAATCAGGTAAAAATATTCCAACCTGATCAAGAAAAAATTTCTTTCATAATGGAACAATGTATTTTTTGTTATAAAGTGAAGCCGTTTGATTTGAAAAAAGTAGGTGCAACATACCAAAGGCTAGTAAACAAAATATTTTGTGACCAAATCGGAAAAATAATGGAAGAGTATGTGGATGATATGCTAGTCAAAAGTAAGAAACAAGAAAATCATATAAAAGATTTAGACGAGGCCTTTTTAGTTACGAGTAAAAGCCATATGAAGCTGAACCCAGAGAAATGCACATTCAGAGTTTTTGTTGGGAATTTCCTTAGTCATTTGGTTGCACAACAGGGGATCGAAGTCAATCTATACCAGGTGAAAGCCGTTGTAGAAATAAATCCCCAAAGACTCAAGAAGAAGTACAAAGTCTAATGGGAAAGTTAGCATCTTTCAACATGCTCCTCTCAAAGTCAACGATCAAGTTTAGACCATTCTTTGCAAAGCTTAAAAAGGATTCTGCAAGAAACTGGGATGAAGAATGTGAAGATGCTTTCAACAAGATTAAGGAATATCTCGCATCACCACCACTCTTGTCAAACCCTATTCTGGGGGAAGAATTATTGTTATACGTAGTCATTTCACAAACTACGATGAGTGGCGTTCTGATGAAAGAAGAAGAAAAATGACAAAAACCAGTTTACTTTGTAAGCATGGAAAAGCTGATACTGGCAATTGTGTCAGCAGCAAAGAAGCTGAGACCTTATTTCCATGCTCATACGATCAGGGTATTAACGAAGTCACCCATTAGAACCTGCTACACTCCCCAAAACTAAGTGGGAGATTGGCGAAATGGGCCATTAAATTTGGGCAATATGAAATTCGTTACGAATTCAGAATGTTAGTGGAGGGGCAAGTACTTGCAAATTTTTTCATAGATTTTACCCATGATGAAGGACATTAGAACAAGAAAGTGGTGGTAGAAGCGGTTTACAGCCCCTGGATTTTATTTGAGGGGGCGCTCCAAATAACATGGAGCGGGAGTAGAATTGTCATAAACTTCGTTCAGAGAAACTTTAGATCAGTCAATCTCTATCAGTTTTGAAGCCTCAAACGACGAGCAAAATACGAAGTCCTAATAGTGAGAGTTAACATGCTATCTGAATTAGGGCTAACAGAAATAAAAGTTTATTATAATTCTATGCTAATTGTTCAGCAGGTTACGGGAGAATATAAGACAAATGACCCTAGTATGATTGATTAACTACAACGGGCGAAAGACATGCTACGCCCCATGAAAGGATATGAGATCCAACAGATTCCTCCAGCTGAGAACAGCTTGTAGATTCCCTAGCATTGTTAGGATCATCATTACAACTACCATACAAAGAGAATGTCCCCATAGAGTTTCTCGAGGAACCAAGCATAAAATGCCTATTACTAGTCATTGCAGATGTCATCAACACAAAAGTGGTTTTTACTTGTCACAATTGATTACTTCATAATGTGGATTGTAGCAAAAGCATTCTCCAGGGTCTGCGAAGAGGGAGTCTTATGGAAGAATATTGGTTGCTGGTACGTGATACCTCATGTATTAGTTTCAGACAATGCCCTACATTTCACAAGAAGAATAGTCAAGACGTTTTGCAAAGGACTTCAAAGAAAAATTGGTTTTCCACGTGTTATAATGTACAAGGAAACAGTCAAGTGCAAGGATCCAACATAATTATTCTAGAAAGTCTAAAGAAACAGCAAGAATTAGTGGAAGTAAATGGGTAGAAGAATTACCAGCAGTATTATGGGCCTACAGAACAACCCCGAGGGAACCAATTGGAGAAACATCATTTGCATTGGCATATGGGACATAAGTCATCATACCAATTGAGATCAAGAGTCCAATTGTAAGTTCAAGCCTGAATGAATCACAAAATTCTGAATTGATGAAGAAATGCCTTGATTTCCTAGAAGAGAAAATGGAAGCGAGTCTTATAAGGATGACCAGTTACAATTAGAAGAGGAAATCTTACTTTCGGAATAGGATTAGTGAACGGGAATTCCAAGTAGGAGACTTAGTGCTGAAGAAAATATTTTAGACTGCAGAAGGAAATCTGGGACGAAACTGAGAATAGTCCTACACAATCAATAAGATTTGAGGTAACGACTATTATTTCCTCACAACGGAAGAAGGCAAAGATTAGGCAAAGCCGTGGAATGCTAATCACTAGCGAAGATATTAGGTATGATTTAATTATGTATAAATGTCATTATATTTAATAGTGAAACAGTAACTTTCCATGTTATTATTTTTGTTAAGAATTTTTCATGTAAAAAATTGTGTCTACTTGTTCTCTTCGTCATGTTCTAGAGTGGTAAACTCAATGAAATACTCAGGGCCATGGATACAATGAGTCTAAGTCCTTAAGAATAGATTGCACTACAATAGACATCCATTCTCTAAAGGAAACACGGGCACATGGCTTTACAATGAGTCTAAGTTCTTGAGAACAGATCGCACTACAACAGACATCCATTTTCTAAAGAAAATCTAGGGCCATGGTTCTACAATGAGTTTAAGTCGTTGAGAATGGATTGCACTATAATGGGTATCCGTTTTCTAAAGAGAACCTGGGGTCATGGCTCTACAATGAGCCTAAGTCCTTGAAAATAGACAACACTATATTGGACATTCATTTTCTAAAGGAAATCTTGCGCCATGCCCCTCAAGTGGGTTACGATGGAATGTCATGAAGTAAAACTCCACCAAGTCCTTGAAAGTAGAAAAACATCATAAGAGGAAAGTTGGAGTGGCGGTTTTACAAAAGCCCACCCAAATGGATCAGTATTATTAGAAAGATTGAAAAAGATTAAACAATTTATAATTGACTAAGTCCCTGGAAGCGGATTGAGAAAGATCGAAAAATGCTAAGTCCCAAGGAAAAGAAATGAATACATTCAAAGTTAAAGGAAAATTTGTCATTTCATTGCCAAAAGAAAACAAAAGTTACATTCTTGCAAAAAAGGGAGTGCGACAACAAAGAAAAATACAATGAGGTGCTTAACAAATAACAATAGTATCAGGAGCTTCAGTGGGAGTAGCTCTAGCAGGAGGATTAGTGCGGGATGGACTGGGAATAGGAGTTGAAGGCTCGTCAGAAAGAAGCCGCCAAGCCGTCACGGTAGCTGAGGCTATAGATAACATGCTCAGCCTCAACGAAGGCCTTCTAAAATTGAGCTTCGACCTCCTCTTTCTCTTCAACCACTTGGGTCTTGGACAAGTCAGCAATCTTCAACGCTTCGTCAAGCTTGCAATTCTCTAATTTCAGAAACAACTATCTCCTCAACTTGTTTCTCAACCGTCTCCTAGAGTTCAGTCTCAACCTTTTTCAGTCGCTCCATCGTCGTTTGAAGCCCCTCAACACAAGCATATGTCTCTGCTAGCTCACCGCGATACCTTATCAAGGCTTGGTCATGCAAACCTTGATATTCTTGAACAATATTATGGTGAGTATTCACCTGCAAAAAGGGCTAAGAATAAGAGAACAACACAAACAGACTTAAATGAAGAGCATAATGAAGAAATGAAAGAAACTTACCCTGATCAAGTCGTGAATGAGAGTGGTAAACAAGACTCTAATACTCATCAGACGAGTGGATGCTATGTCTATATCGTAGAGAAGGCCACGAGTGATAGCACGAGCTGCTTAAAGCTCATTCAAGAAGCTCACGGAAGTGGGAATTGGAGGATCTTTAGAGAACCTCCTCAGCCTCAAAGGAACAATTTCCTCAATGTCTGGTCGAGGAGGATTGAAAGCAAGAACGTTGACCTCCGGTTGAGTAGCGGGAGGATGGGTTGGAAGCTGAGCAAATGTCCCCTCATATGTAGCAGGAATCGGATTTGAACTTGAAGCATCTGTCTATGGACGTTTTTCCCCCCTCTAATATCTCCAATCATAGTCCTCAACCTCTTTATAACTGACGGTAAGCGTAAGAGAACTTGGAGGTCTACTTCTTCTTCTTCTTCTTCTTCTTCTTCTTCTTCTTTTGAGTTTGTTGACTGAGAAGAGTTCTCGGAAGCTAATTGTTGAGGAGGAGAAACTTAGGAGAGGGTAGGGGTAGGGATGGCCCTTGGAAGCGAAATAGGAGAATCCGAAGTAGAAACGGGAGCTGGAGCAACGGGTACATAGGTGGTGGTGACTTCTCTCCTAGGATCTAAGAGGAGATGCCAAATTGTAGTGAAAGGGTTCTGCATTTGCCCGTTTATCTGCACAAAAACATTTAGGTCAGTAAACAAAAAAATGTCAAATATAGGGGTGAAATTTTTGTATTGAACTGGCCGAACCGAAGCATACCGAATCGAGCAGAATTGAGCCAAAACTTTAAATTCCTATTATTTTTTATTTTTTATATATAATTTCATATCAAACCGACATAATCGAACCAAATCGTGAGTAAAATTCTGATTTTATATTATTTTTTTCAGTAACATCATTTGCAAATATTTTTAAGAACTTATTTTTAATTAATAGTGTCGAAACAAAGAATCGAACTAAAACTCACGGTTCCATTCAGTTCTTTTGTCATTAACATTTCGGTTGAGTTCAGTATTATTGCAGAACTGAAATTTCAGTCCCGTTCAAATTTTTGCCAAAAAACTAATCGAAACGAACCATAAACACCTTTAGTCAAATTGTTAAATGAAAACGTAAAAAAAAATAAATAGAGATGAGGAAAGGGAGCTTAGGCCAAGGAAACTTATTGAAAACACCCCAAGGACGATGGCCAATCCAGCGCCTCCACCGCTCCAGTTTACCCAACATTTAGAACATCCCTCTCCCATCCTTTGTCTTTGGAAAATCTTTAATAAGGGCCCCCCCTTTAGTCAGTTCTGTGGCCATATAGTATTTCTCCCCTCGGGATTTAGCAAAATAAATCAAATAGGATTCAACTAATCCCAAACCTAAGTTGTATAACCTATTTAAAGCCTCAAAATGGAGAATGATCCTATAGATGTTGGGGTAAACTGAGTGGAAGCCAAACCGAAGTGATAAAAGAATTCTTGAAAGAGAGAGGACATTGAAAACTTAAAACCTAGGGCTATGTACATTAGCTGAAAAGCAATCTGGGCAGGAGGCCTACAAGGAACTCCCATGGCCCCGTTCTCACCAAAGGAGCAATGGACATCTTCAGGGAAAACATCTCTATAAGTTCTCATGAATTCCCTAAACTCGGCTTCATTTCCAACCATCAAGCTCAAAGGACAAAAGATGGTTTCTTTAACCATTCTATGAAGGAAAATGCAAACTTAGAGAGAAAGATGCACGGAGAAGAAGTAGAAAAAAAGAAGCACTTATAGTAACAATGAAAGGTGAGTGGTTAGAAGATAGAAATGAAGGATTTATATAAGATACAGACGTGAAACATGATTACAATTCACTCAAGATATATCAAAAGGTATGACGAAAGTACATCATGATATGGAAGGACGCGCTAAGCTGAAAAGGCGTGATAAAAGGGAGATGCAAAGATGAACGGGAACTAAACAAACGCAATCTAAATGAACATGATTTGTATAATCATTATCTAGTCATCGTCATTAGCAATTGTATAAGGGTTGAGGTTCGAGTGTACACCAGCCTAGGCCATGCGTACTTTAATGCCATGGGGAAGTGAAATGACGAAGGGTAAAAATAGTTTTTGAGGTAGGTAATCATTGAGGGTAACTTATTACATTACACATCAGCGATAATTTATTTTGCCTCCTGTTTCACAATTTCTTTTTAGAGTAGTGTTGTTGTTATAGTATAATCCATCCAAATTAGGACTCTCCTAGTATTATTTCTTTTAATTACTTAACTTCTTGTTTCAAGAATATTGAAGTCGGCAATGTAAGGTTTATATAATTTTCTTAATTTGGGATCGTATTAAAGCCTGGCAAGATATGCTCCATATTAAATTTCTTCTGGTTTTAGGAGTTTCTGTAGTGTGGGTTGTATTAGCTTAGATAAAGAGCAGCCAATTTCCAATGAACCATACCCACATGATTGAGATGGGGACACTAGTCGACTCTTTGCCTTTGCACTAACAACTGTTCCTTTAGTCTTTGTGCCATATGAGGATACATTTATGTGTTATCCTATGTCCATGGGTAGTGTCCACAAAAAATACACATAAATTCTTCATATAATGATTATATTCAATAATATATATATATATATATATATACACACACACACACACACACACAAGATAAATGTATACATGTTTATTTGTAAAAATTGAATAAATTTGACATGTTTTATTTAGCGCCTACAAGTACGAACTAAATGTATGCAATTAATATGTTTCTTATTTTTATAGTTGTAGTTTCCATGATGGATAAAGATTGGGTGCATTGTAATAGGTAGTGAAAATTAATTCTCACGCTAGTTCAATTTAGTATTGAAAAAGATAGTTTAAGTACTTAGATTTTACTTTTGAATTAATAGAGCTTCAGATGAGTACATGCAAGGAGCAAGACAATTCATTAGAGAGGTCATGGCTAACACAGATCATCCTAAAAAAATTTCATGCCCTTGTAAGAAATGTAGGAATATGAGTCCTCAATATCCGAATGATGTTTTTGAGCATTTAATCATCAAAGGCATGGTCCTACATATACAAATTGGTATCATCATGGAGAACCTGTTAAAGAAAATGACTGACTTGCAAAGAAATTGTTATTTGTGATGAAGATGATGAAATGGATGCGATTGATGATGCTTATAATTTATACAGAACCACATATGAACATGATGAAGAGTATATGGAGCATTCTGAGTGAAGACTTAGGGTGATATATTACAGCCCGAAAATATGCTACCCAATACAATGTACTCTGTGAAAAAATTTCTTAGAAATTTAATTTGGCGTATACAAAAATTCATGCATGCGTGGATGGTAGTTGTCTCTTTAGAAAAGAGATGAAAAATCTGGAGACATGTCCGAAATGTGGTTCTTCAAGATGAAAAACTGATAAACGTACAAATAAAATTAGAAAAAGATGTTCTTGAAAAATTTCTACACTACCTGTGATTCCAAGGTTTAGGAGAATGTTCCTGTCTACAAAAATGGCAGAAGCTTTAAGGTGGCATTCCTACAACAAAAGCAATGATGGGAAAATGAGTCACCCAGTAGATTCTGTGGCATGGGACTTGTGAATGATAAATGGCCATCTTTTTCAAGCGATCCAAAAAATCTTAGACTTGACCTTGCACAGATGGTATCAATCCATTCAGGAGTCTAAGTACTAACTATAGCCGTTGGCCAGTCATGCTTATCACATATAACTTATCACCGTCATCGTGCATGAAGAAAGAAAATATCATGTTGACATTATATATTCCTGGTCCAAAGAACCTTGGCAATGACATTGATATTGATTTGCAACCACTCATAGAAGATTTGCAAGAATTATGGAATAATGGTGTGCAAATGTATGATTCCTTCCAGAAGGGGTATATCAATTTGAAGGCAGTTTTTTTGTGGAATATTAATGATTTTCCAGCTAATGGCAATCTTGCTAGATGCACAACAAATGGCAAGAAGGCATGTCCTACTTGTGGTATAAATACTCACTCACGTTCGTTGAAATATAGCAAGAAGTGAACATATATGGGGCATAGACATTTTTTGCCATCAAATCATCATTTAAGGACAAAAAAGTTTTGGTTTGATGGAACTGATGAGAAAGATAATGCACCTAGAGTCATGACTGGAGTCACCATTGCTCGAGAACTTAATGACTTTGTGAATGATTTTGGAAAAGGTGCTAAGAAGAAAGGAAAAAAGATTGGGGAAGTTACTACCATTTGGAAGAAAAGATCAATATTTTTTTATTTACCCTACTGGGAGGTACCCATTTTCTAAATTTATATTTACATTACATATTATGTAGTTTTGTGATCTTTGTAAATATTCATCAAGGACATCTATTTTGTAATCTGTGTATATATTCATCAAGTTTATCTTCTGTGATCTGTGTATTCATCTATTTTTATTAATTAGTTGTTAAGATTGTAAGTCTTCTAGTTTATCTACTATTTGATATTAATGTTTTAATCTTTTGACACAAGTTCAATTATGGCTCCAATCACTAAGAAAATGTCTAGCCGGAGGTCATCGCATGGGAACGAGCTACAACAAATAGTAGATCCACATTTAAGTTCTCCTACAAAATGTACGATGAGGGCTGTTCATAAGTTAATTCCATGTGAGGAATCTCCTAGACATGAAATTGCACAATGCGATTCCCGTGAAATCCTTTTAGATTCACCTGTAAGACATACAAGGGGATCTAGGTAACATCAAATCAATTCATGACTAAAAAGATTTCATCAAGGAGAAAACAAGTGCAAGATTTAAGGTAAGTACCATAAATATTATTTAAAATTTCATCATGACTGCGTTTGATATTGAATATTTGTTAATGTGTAGGCTATAAGTGATAAGTTCAAGAGTTTAAAAAACTCAGATCCCTCATACTTGTAGCCGTAGAAGATATGCTTGTCTGACTCATGAATCGGTAACATGTTTGTAAATTTTTTCTGTTGAAGTTTTTAATTTCTACTTGTAGTACTTAAACATTTTTTCTTTTGTTTAGAAAAAGAGTAGTCCTAATCCAAGCTCGATAACGAGAGTTGATGCTTGGATTGGAGCACATCAGAGAAAAAATGGGGAGTCAGTGAGTGCAGAAGCTATTGTAAGTACATTTTAAATGTGAATGGTTGGGTAGGTTTCATAAATTTGATGCTTCAACAATGAGTTTTTGTTATTTTAGCATAAACTGAAACACGTTTAGGCTAAGCTTCCTAAATCTATAACATAAAATTTGAATGATAATGGTCTCGATAATGTTTTTGGCAAAGAAAGACATGAACGTGTAAGAGGCCTTGGCGCGTGAGTTACACCTACAACATTTAGTGTTTTACAACAATCTGATTCCAAAATGAATAGGTTGGAAGATTCGTGTGGGAAGGAGAAGGAAGAATTGAGGGAGATGAAGTCTATGATCATCAACTTTTTCAAAAATCAGAATCAGGTAATCAAAAGAAGTTTGATATCATTACTGATATAATTCATTGGCCAGTGAATTTTTTATTATCTATCAGTGTCATGTGGGCCATCAAAGTGATTCACAATCAAATTCAGCTATACCTTCTCCCGTGGTAAGGTTCTTCTAACAATAATTGTAACTCGTGGTTATTTGTGTTTTTTATTTTTTATGCTTGTACTTTTTTTATTGATTTATTGATAGAGTGTCAACATTCATAGACCAACACACTTGAGAAAATGTGAATTATTGGATTGGATTAGTTCGGGGCAAGTAGTCGCTAAAGGACAGTGGTCATCTAATGATCCTACAGATCTTGTTCATCACGTTCCCCTCGGACCTAATGCTGTGAGAGTATGGGTTGATGTGGCAAAGAAACCTGAAGCTTTATTATGGAGAACAAATTCTTATATGACTCGCATTGAAGATGCTTTAGGATCTACAATTGCATGGCCCGCTGACAAAGTTCAATATGGTAAGATTTAATCATTTTTCTGATTTCTATTTGTACTGTTGTGCTACATTTGGAGTTAAAGTAACAGAGATTATTTAAATTTGTTAATCTGGACGTTATTTTTTATGGTTAGATTTGTTTCTGGAGGTATTTCATCATTTAGTTCTAATGGTTTTGCTGCTGAATTTTTTGATATTCCTAAGCCATAGTTGTACTAGTGTTTAATTAAGGGAATGCTTGAACTAGAATTGTAAGCTTATTTGTTAGACTATTTATATTTGATTATGTATGATTTAAGATTTAAGAGGCTGAAATTGAATTTTTTTTAGGTCGAATTTTGTCAAGTTATGCATACTAGAGTCTGTTGGTAGGGAAACTATTATTTTCGATGTTGGTAACACATATTTTAAAGTTCAAGAATATTCTTTGAAGGTGAGGTGGGTATAGGTAGGGGATGAGGGCTGTTAGATGATGAATTATGTTTGGTAATGCATGCTTTGAGGTTTAATAGACTGAATTTTATCATTTTACCATTATTAATTGAAATTGACATTGTTTAAAGTCAAATTTTGTCAAGTTATGTATACTAGAGTCGGTTGGTAGGAAAAATTTTATTTTTTATGTTGGTAACACATGTTTTAAAGTTCAAGAATATTCTTTGAACGTGGGGTGGGTATGAGTAGGGGAGGCGGGCTGTTAGAGGATGAATTATGATTTGTTATGCATGCTTTGAGGTTTAAGATACTGAATTTTATCATTTTACCATTATTAATTGAAATTGACTTTGTTTGAGGCAGAATTTTGTCAACTTATGCATACTAGAGTCGGTTGGTAGGAAAACTGTTATTTTCAATGTTGGTAACACATGTTTTAAAGTTCAAGAATATTCTTTGAAGGTGGGGTGGGTATGGGTATGGGTAGGGGAGGGGGGATGTTAGAGGATGAATTTTATTTGGTTATGCATGTTTTGAGGTTTAAGAGACTGAATTTTATCATTTTACCATTATTAATTGAAATTGACTTTGTTTGAGGCCAAATTTTGTCAAGTTATTCACACTAGAGTCGGTTTGTAGGAAAAGTATTATTTTCTATGTAGGAAAACTATTATTTTCGATGTTTTAGAATGCCATATTATGCTTTAACATTTAGATGGTTAGATTATTAAACTAGTTTTTGGTTATTATTGTTTTTTATTAAGCTTTAGGTATTCAGAACATAAAATGGCTCTGTTTTTTGTTAAGACTTTGGTGTTTGAGCTGAATTTTATGTGTTGGATGGTATGTTTATATTATTTTGAGAATAAGATAGACACATTAGTAAATGATGTGCTTCTTTTACCTTTGCGGGATTTTCCTCAAGATGTATGTAGCAGTAGGCAAAATTGTTGATGAGCAGTAGGAAAAATTGTTGATGGGAAGAAATACTGCTATAATTATGCAGCAGAATGGAAGGTGTTGTCCGGGATTGAATTGTTCAAGGTTATATGTTTGATGCAAGTTATTTGATTTGTTATCATAGTGAATAACTAGTATTATTTTCTCAAAGCATAAAATGAAGATGTGAGCAATGTGAAATTATCTTAAACTTACTATCTTATTCTTTAAAATGCAGGACCTACAATCTCCTGAAAGTTTTTAACATGACAACAAATTTTGAAGAGTAGCAGTGAAACTTTGAAGTTATTTTGTACTTTTTGTTAAAACTTTCAGATGTTTTTTGCTTTTTGAATAGTGCGTTGTATTAGTAGATTAATTACTAATACTTTTAGATGATAATTATGGATTACACTTATGAATAATATTGTATAAAAATGAAATGATGTTTGAATGCCTTTTAGTCTAGTAATGTATTAATTTTTTGAACGTTTAAATATGTACGTAAACAAGTGCATATAAATTGATTGTAAAAAATTGGCATTTATAAAATGCCAGGAAAATCTGTTTATAAGAGGCATAATTTATAACAAAAACTATAACAATGAGATTCAAAACACTTATGGTATTTGATTTAATAGGATAAAAAATACTTGTGAATATTAATTCACGAGAATTATAAACACATGCTGAATAAAAGTAGTAGGAGTCGACAAAACTCATTAAACAACGTTCTACAGGAAATGAAAATCCTGTAAAAAGTGAGATACCACACGAGTCTTTATAGGAGGCGTTGCGCCTCGTGAAAAACGCGGACTTTTAATATGATGGGCTATCACAGGCACCACATGATCTCTTTGGATTGCTTTTCACAGGGATATCCACTTCTTGTAGAATGTCATTTTTTTGTAGTGAAGCATGATCACAATTTTGAAGCATGACTATGATTTTTCATAATCCTCTTCAAGCGTGATTAGAATTAAGCATGATTGTGTATTCATAGTCAGGGTTAACCAACATGATCAACTATTATGCATAATTAAAGTTAATCAAGTAACTCAAGCGGTTAGTTCTACATTTATAATTAACCTATCTATTAAGACAAGTAAAAGTTACCAGTAACTTAAGGTGAAGACGACTAATCAAATCCAAGTAATCTTACTCAAAGATAACCAATTTAAGTAAGATTATGTTAAAAAGTCAACCTTTATAGTTTATAGTAGGGCTAAGATTAATCAAGTCCGTAATTAACCTAAAGTTAGGTTAAAATCAGTAGCTCACCTAGAAAACCTAAAGTTAGCTTAAATGGAAGCATAAGTAAGCCTCAAGATTACTATGGAGTTTAAGATTTAGTAATTTGTCTAACCAAGAGCTAGTAATTAACGCCAACAACTATAGAATATTTTGTACCCGTTAGTGCCAAATACATTCTCTTGGTATAACTAGAATGCTTACCTGCTCTAACGGGCAAGGTGTCACAAGATAATCAACGATATTAGTTCTCAGTCCTGTAAAAAACTAATGATTGGTGGCAACCCTCCTTTCAGATTATACTATAAAATAATCCAAAAGTTTACATAAGAATCCGAAAGGGATTCGTGTTCAATCGAATCTCAATTTCACTTCAAGTAATTGGAAAAAGTTTCTCAAAGAATTTTTTTTTTCTAAAATCATGGGTAATTGAAAAACTTACTTCGAGTCGGGCTTTGATAGTTGATTGATCAAACATCCTTGATGACAGACGATCTACAAGTGAGTGTGCCATCTACTTGGTTAAGTTTGGCTTCCTAGTCTTTTAAGAAGCAACATTTGGTTGCTAGATTGAGCATAGGGATTGAGTACAAGGCTCTCTCTCTCATACGACGTCATAAATCATGTTGATTGGATTTTTGCTGTAGTTCATGTCTTAGAACCTTCATCCATATAATCTCTTGTGTAACATTATATAGAAGAAGCTTCCGTTGTTGTAAAATCTAGTTGCACATGCTCGAAATAAGCATCTTAAAATTTGTGCTTATTTCATAAGGGAGAAGAAATCAAGTTGATAAGATGTGCCTACAAAAGTTCAAATAGGAAATCTACCAACAAAAATGCTCTATCGGGTAGCCGTTTGATTATTTCAAGAGCAAGTTCAATGTGGTTTAAACCCCATTTCACTTAACAGGATATTAGAGAAATATCCACATTAGCAGTGTCCACATCAACTAGTTAGTTGAAGTTGTTGTGATTATTAAGCCTGTTATAGTTAGCTTAATTAATTTTTTTATTTTCTAGATTAGTTAAAAGTTTAATTAAGCTTATTTTTGCACAACAGTATAATTAAGTATTGTTGCTATTCCTTGTGTAACAAGTTGAGCAATACAAACCATTTACACCATTTCATCTCTCTCATAATTAAACTTCAACAATATGAAAAAATGTTTAATAGATTAGAAATAGGAAGGTAATTTTAAAGTTTTAATATAAAGAAAGAATTGACATAACTAAATTGATATAAGTGCATAAATACACAATTTTGAAGCATCAAAATGACTATGGAAAATATTAAGACTACTCTTGCCCTGTCATCTAAGCAAAGTCAGCCATATGCCAAGTCAAGGTGCCAAGTCATTAAAGTGTGATTTTGGTCTTTTCTACAATGCCCTTTTCACCTCTCCTTTGCCAGCTTCACAAAAGGTCAAATTGTGTTATCTAAGAGAATATTTTTTGGTTATTGGTTAGAGGAGCTAGGCTACGTGTTTATCTTCTGGAAGTGGTCTGCAAGACTCCTTTTAAGCTTGTATGAAAACTCTGTAAATGTGATGTCCATCTCTGTAATAGCATTTTCAGTAATATACTACATATTAATAAGCCTTTTTATTACTGTTTTCATTGGCTATCTGTGTAATATAGTAGCTTAGATTTGGTATCAGTGAAAATGAGTAAAACCATGAGTGACTCAAGCAACAACACCGAAAATACAGCTGCAACTAATCTAGGAAATGTAGCAAACAACAATGGTCAAGCACCCGTGATGAATCAGGTAACTTCATCAGTAACTGACCTCCCCTCAGGTGTTCAATTCTTGAACTCCTTTAATTCATCTTTATCAATTAAGTTTAATAGGAGAAACTTCCTGTTATGGAAGTCCCAAGTGATCCCTGTTGTAGCGGGACTCAATTTGGATGAGATCCTCTTTGGTTACTCACAATGCCCACTCAAGTATATGAAAAATGGTGAAATAAACCCAGCTTACAAATTCTAGGTAAGATGTGACCAACTTCTCCTGATTTGGCTTAAAACCTCAATAACTATGGGAGTTTTAGGTTCTGTTATTAACTACAGAACTTCCAGTGAGGTATGGAGCTCACTGGAAAGGAATTTTGCAAGCTTCTCAGGAGTTAAACTTATGTACCTAAAAGGGAAACTTCAGGAAGCAAACAAAGACAACAAATCCATCAGTGAATACTTTGATTACATGAGGTTCTTGGCAGATTTTTGAACAGCTGCAAGTCAACCAGTAGGTGAAGAAGACCTGATTCTTCATATTCTTGAAGGCATGGGACTCGAGTATGATTCTATGGTACTAAATAAAAACTTGTGATCCTCAAGAATGAGTTTAGAAGATGTCCAATATCTTATCATGAGTCATGAAAATCAATTGGAAAAGTTTAACTCAGCTAAAAATAGTGTGGCCCAGGCCAATGTTAATGTAGCAACCTCAAATAACAATGAGAAAAAGCTTCCACTACCACAGAAGCAATAACTTCTCTCGTAATAAGGGGAAGTAATTTTACCAGAGGAAGGAGAGGAGGCAGGTTTGGGAGAAACAACAATAGGCTGATATGTCAAATGTGTGGAAAGCCAGGCCATGAGGCAATTATGTGCTACTACAGGTTCGATAGGAGCATCACTCCAAACTTCCATCAACATGCCAACAATGCACCAGTAAATCACTTCCCTTCTCAACAAGCTACGACCTACACAGCAGGACCTGAATCCATACCAGGATTGAATTGGTATGTTGACAGTGGTGCATATAGCCATGTAACCTTTGATTTTGGTAATCTGAGCATAGCTTCAGACTATACTGGACCTGAGAGGCTTGTTGTTGGTAATGTTACTCTTCTCCCTAGCTCTCATATTGGTAATTCAGTCTTAAAACACCCTCTCACTCCATTAAACTAAATTCCATTATTCATGTTTATAAAATTACCAAATATTTTGTCAATGTGTCCAAACTTACAAAAGACAATAATGTGTCTCTTGAGTTTCATAAATATTGTTGTTTTGTGAAATACAACCACACGAGGAAGGTTCCCCTTCAAGGGATCCTTAGAGGAGGACTCTACCAAGTGAAGCTACCTGGTGATAGAAGGCTCTCGGCTCTAGTTTGTAGTCTAGTGTCTAAGTTCCCTAAAACTTCCTCTTTGTCTCAATATTCTGGTCACACCAGGTATATAAATAATGGTTGTACTGATAGTGTTAGCTTAGTGTTAGTTTTTCGGTGTTTATTGTTCAAGAAGTTGTAACCCTTTTTCTACATAAATCAATATCAATACTACTTCTTGTTTAAACTCTGTTAGCTCAAACTGTTCTAATACACTCTATGGCACATGAGACTTGGCCATCCTTCTCACAGAGTGTTTCATAAAGCTTTAATTTACATAAAAGAACCAATTACCAACTCACAACATGCCTTTTACCATGCCTGCCAATATGGCAAGATACACTTTCTCTCCTTTTTCCTACATCTCTTGCAGTCACTAAACAACCTCTTGAATTAATATTCACTAACTTATGGGGACCAACACATTTTGTTTCGAGGGAAGGTTTTATGTACTACATTCACTTCTTAGATGCTCACAGCAAGTTCACCTGGATATATCCTCTAAAAAAATAAATCTGAAGCATTTTAAATGTTTCTCATGTTTAAAAACCTTACTGAGAAGCAATTCAATTTACGTATTAAAACTGTCCAATCTGATTGGGGGGAGAGTATAGGCCTTTCAAAACTTACTTTATATCTCACAGCATCACTCATAGACACCCATGCCTCCATATTCACCAGTAAAATGGCTCAGTTGAGAGAAAACATAGACAAATAGTTTAAACAGGCTTAACCCTCTTAGCCCAAGCCTCTCTTCCCTACAGATTTTGGTGGGATACCTTTAAATGTGTTGTGTTCCTTATCAACAGGTTACCAACAACTACCATAGGTCCCAAATTACCTTTAGAAGCCCTAACTCACATAATAACAGATTATCACTACCTCAAAGTCTTTGATGCAACTGCGGTACCTATCTTAGAGCCTTTAATGCTCATAAGCTATAATTAAGGTCTGCCAAATGCACCTTCTTAGGCTATACTCACCTATCCACAAGGTTTATAAGTGTCTACACCCCTCAGATAAGTTATATATTATATATAAACCTTGTGGATATGTGAGTATAGCCTAAGAAGGTGCATTTGGCAGACCTTAATTATAGCTTATGAGCATTAAAGGCTCTAAGATAGGTATAACAGTTGCATCAAAGACTTTGAGGTAGTGATAATCTAGTATTATGTGAGTTAGGGCTTCTAAAGGTGATTTGGGACCTAAGGTAGTTGTTGGTAACCTGTTGATAAGGAACACAACACATTAATGAAAGTGGATTCCCCTACTCCTGTCAGTCAAATTCTCATACCCCCAGTTCATCTTCTCAGCAGATTTCAGGTATATTTCCTTACCCTTTCTTCCCTTTCCCTAACCTAGTAATAATATGCCTCTTACTTTATCTTCTCCAAGTCCTCATAATATAGGTTCTCCTCCTCATTCACCATCAAACCATCTTCTACCAGGATCACCTCAGTTTGCAGACTCCACTTAAGCATCTCCTGAAGTAAGTGTTTCTACTCTTTCTCCTTTGTTCATTCATGTATCTCCTACTAATGATTTGTCTAATGCCTTGAACATTCCTATCATAATTACTAGACCCACATTACCCACATTAGCAACCCTTGTTCCAAATCCTCTTCTCACCAAACATCCCATGATCATTAGGTCCAAAAGTGGCATAAAAAAACAAAGGTTCTTCTTACCTCCAAATACTCTATCCTACCTCATCCCATACCAAATGAACCATTATCAGTCAAGCAAGCCCTCTCAGATCCTAAATGGTCTCATGCTATGACAGAAGAGTATAATGCGTCAATGTAGAATAGAACATGTCATCTGGTTCCTTTCTCTTCTTCCATGAATCCAGTTGGGAACAACTGGATCTACAAGGTCAAACTCAATGCTAATGGCACTATCCAACGTCTTAAAGCTTGGCTAGTTGCTAAGGGGTCTCACTAAACCTCTGGGATTGATTTTACAGAAAATTTCATCCTTCTTATCAAACACAATACCATCGGGACAATTTTAACTATTGTAGTAACCTTTGGTTTCAATGACTAGTCTAGAACAAATCACATGTCCAGGCTTAGAAATGCCTTTTGTGGCCTTAAACAGGCTTCAAAAGCCTGGTTTGACAAACTAAGGCACACTCTTATGCATTAGGGATTCTTCAATTCCAAAGTAGATTCTTCTATGTTCATCCTACAAAAATCTAAAGCTATCATCTACATTTTCAACTGTGTTGATGACATACTGATCACAGGAAATGACACAAACCTCATACATCAGTGCATCAGCTTCATAATATCTTTGCCCTAAAGGACCTTGGACAACTTCATACTTCTTATGTATTGAAGTTATCAGATCTCAATCTGGGATGAATCTCTCCTAGTCTAAGTACATCTGTGAGCTCCTCAAAATAACTAAAATGGAAGCTTCCAAGCCATGCCTTAGCCTAGCTAACAGCTCTATTAAACTCTTTTTACATGATGATGAACCTTCTACTGACATCATTCTCTACACAAGCACTATTGGGGCACTTTAGTATCATAAACTCACTAGACCTGAGATCTTTTTCATAGTCAACAGACTTAGTCGATTTCTACACAAACCAACTTGTACCCACTGGCAGACTTGCAAAAGAGTGCTAGGGTATCTCAAAGGGACTTTCATTGATGGTATTTCTATCATACCAGCCTCTTATATTCACCTAGAAGCTTTTTTAGATGCTGACTGGGCCAACAATCCAGATGACAGGAAGAGCGCTAATGGTTATGCAGTGTTCCTTAGGGCTTCTTTAGTTTCTTGGTCCTCTAAGAAGGAATCAGTTGTGTCCAGGTCCAGCACAGAGAATGAGTATAGGTCTCTAGTTAACACTACAACAGAAATTATGTGGCTTACTCAGCTTCTCAAAGAACTGCATATACCACTTCATTAGCCCTCCACCATCTAGTGTGACAATCTTGGTGATGATGCTCTTGCATTTGACCCGTGTTCCATGCAAGGTCCAGACACATCGAGGTGGACCTTCACTTCATAAAGGATCAATTTCTATCTAACTATCTTTAGGTTCTTTATGTGACATCTCTTGAACAGACTGCAAACATTTTCACAAAAGTCCTCTCCATAGACATTCTCGCAAAATTGTTGACGGGTAGTATGAAAAATTTTAAGATGCTTATTTCGAGCATGTGCAACTAGATTTTGCAACAATGGAAGCTTCTTCTATATATTGTTACACACGAGATTATAGGGATGAAGGTTCTAAGACATGAACTACAGCAAAAATCCAATCAACATGATTTATGATGTCGTATGAGAGAAAGAGCCTTCTACTCAATCCTTATGCTCAATCTAGCAACCAAATGTTACTTCTTAGAAGACTAGGAAGCCAAACTTAACCAAGTAGATCGCACACACACTTGTAGATCATCTGTGATAAAAGATGTTTGATCAATCAATTATCAACACCTCACTCGAAGTAAGTTTTCAATTACTCGTGGTTTTAGAAAAAAATTTCCTTGAGAAACTTTTTTCAATTACTTGAAGTTGAATCAGGATTCGATTGAACACGAATCTTTTTCAGATTCTTATGTAAACTTTGGATTATTTTATAAAATAATCTGAAAGGAGGGTTTCCACCAATAATTGATTTTTTACATGACTGAGAACTGATATCGTTGATTATCTTGTGAAATCTTGCCCATTAGAGCAGGTAAGCATTCTGGTTATACTGAGAGAATGTATTTGGAACTAACGGGTACCCCAAATTCCATAGTAATCTTGAGGCTTACTTATGCTTCCATTTAAGCTAACTTTAGGTTTTCTAGGTGAGCTATTAATTTTAACCTAACTTTAGGTTAATTACGGACTTGATTAATCTTAGCCCTAAGATAAACTATGAAGGTTGACTTTTTAACATAATCTTACTTAAATTGGTTATCTTTAAGTGAGATTACTTGGATTTGATTAGTCGTCTTCACCTTAAGTTATTGGTAACTTTTACTTGTCTTAATGTGAGAGGTTAATTATAAATCTAGAACTAAATGCTTGAGTTACTTGATTAACTTTAATTATGCATAATAGTTGATCATGTTGGTTAACCCTGACTATGAATACACAATCATGCTTAATTCTAATCACGCTTGAAGAGGATTATGAAAAATCATAGTCATGCTTCAAAATTGTGATCATGCTTCACTACAAAAAAAATGACATTCTACAATAAGCGTATATACCCATGAAAATTAATCCACAGGGATCATGTGGTGCCTATGACAGCCCCTCATATTAAAATTTTATATTTTTCACGAGGCGCAACGCGTCCTGTAAAGACCCCTGTGGTATCTTGCTTTTTACAGGATTTTTCGTCTTCTGTAGAGTTTTGTTTAATGAGGTTTTTCGACTCATGTTACTTTTATTCAACATGTGTTTATAATTCTCGTGAATTAATATTCACAGGTATTTTTGTATCATATTAAATCAAATACCATAAGCTTTTTTGAATCTCATTGATATAGTTTTTGTTATAAATTATGCCTCATATAAAGAGATTATCCTGGCATTTTATAAATGCTATTATTTTACAATCAATTTATATACACCTGTTTACGTACCTATTTAATCTTTTAAAATTAATACATTACCAGACTAAAAGGCATTCAAATATCATTTCATTTTCATAAAATTTTATCCTTAAGTACCATCCATAATTATCATCTAAAAGTATTAGTAATTAATCTATTAATACAACATACTATTCAAAAAACAAAAAAACATCTGAAAGTTTTAACAGACGCTACAAAATAACTTCAAAATTTCACTGCTACTCTTCAAAATTTGATGCCATATTAAAAACCTTCATGAGATTGTAGGACCTGCATTTTAAAGAATAAGATAGTAAGTTTAAGATAATTTAACATTGCTCACATAACCATTTTATACTTTGAGAAAATATCACTAGTCATTCACTATGATGATAAATCAAAAAACTTGCATCAAACATATAACCTTGAACAATTCAATCTCGGACAACACCCTCTATTCTGCTGCATAATTGTAGCAGTATTTATTCCCATTAACGATTTTGCCTACTGCCCATCAACAATTTTTCCTACTGCTACATACATCTTGAGGAAAATCCCGCAAAGGTAAAAGAAGCACATCATTTACCAAAGTGTCTATGTTATTCTCAAAACAATATAAACATACCATCTAGCACATAAAATCCAGCTTAAACACCAAAGTCTTCAACAAAAAACAGAACCATTTTATGTTCTGAATACCTAAAGCTTAATAAAAAATAACAATAACAAAAAAATAGTCTACTAATCTAACCATCTAAATGTCAAAAGCATAATATGACATTCTACAACATTGAAAAGAACAGTTTTCCTACATAAAAAATAACAGTTTTCCTACCAACTGACTCTAGTATGAATAATTTGACAAAATTCGGCCTCAAACAAAGTCAATTTCAATTGATAATGATAAAATCCAGTGTCTTAAACCTCAAAGGATGCATAACCAAACATAATCCATTCTTTAACAGCCCCTCCTCCCCTACCCATACCCACCCCACCTTCAAAGAATATTGTTGAACTTTAAAACTTGTGTTACCAACATAAAAAATAAATAGTTTTCCTACCAACCGACTCTAGTATGCATAACTTGACAAAATCAGCCTTAAACAAAGTCAATGTCAATTAATAATGACAAAATGATAAAATTCAGTCTCTTAAACCTAAAAGTATGCATAACCAAACATAATTTATCCTTTAATAGCCCCCCTCCCCTACCCATACCCACCCCACCTTCAAAGAATATTCTTGAACTTTAAAAAATGTGTTACCAACATAAAAAACTAACAATTTTCCTATCAACCGACTATAGTATGCATAACTTGACAAAATTTAACCTTAAACAAAGTCAATTTCAGCCTCTTAAACCTCAAATCATGCATAATCGAATACAAACAGTCCTACAAATAAGCTTACACTTCTAGTTTAGACATTCCCTTAATTAAACACTAGTATAGCTATGACTTAGGTAAATATCAGAAAATTCAACAACAAAACCAGTGGTACTAAATGATGAAAATACCTCCAGATACAAATCTAACCATAAAAAATAACGTCCAGATTAACAAATATAAATAATCTCCAGTACTTTAACTCCTAATGTAGCACAACAATATAAATAGAAATCGAAAAAATGATTAAATCTTACCATACTGAACTTTGTCAGCGGGCCATGCAATTGTAGATCCTAAAGCATCTTCAATGCGAGTCATATAATAGTTTGTTCTCCATAATAAAGCTTTGGGTTTCTTTGCCACATCAACTCATACTCTCATAACATTAGGTCCAAGGGGAACGTGATGAACAAGATCTATAGGATCATTTAATGATCACCGTCCTTCAGCGACTACTTCCCTCGAACCAATCCAATCCAACAATTGACATTCACTCAAGTGTGTTGGTCTATGAGTTTTGACACTCTATCAATAAATCAATAAAACAAGTACAAACATGAAAATTAACTAACACAAATTACCACGAGTTACAATTATTGTTTGAAAAACCTTACCACGGGAGAAAGTATAGTTGAATTTGTCTGTGAATCACTTTGATGGCCCACATGACATTGATAAATAATAAAAAACGCACTAGTCAATGAATTGTATTAGTAATGATATCAAACTTCTTTTGATTACCTGATTCTAATTTTTGAAAAAGTTACTGATCATAGACTTCATCTCCCTCAATTCTTCTTGCACCTTCTCACACGTATCTTCCAACCTCATCATCTTAAAATCAGATTGTTGTAAAACATTAAATGTTGTATGTGTAACCCACGTGCCAAGGCCTTCACACGTCCTTGTCTTTCTTTGCCAAAATTTTACCAAAACCATCATCATTTAAATTTTGTGTTACAGATTTAGGATCCTCAGCCTAAGCTTGTTTCAGTTTATGCTAAAATAATGAAAAATCAATGTAAAAGCATCAAATTTATGAAACCTACCCAACCATTCACATATAAAATTACTTACAATAGCCTCAGCAACTTCTGCACTCACTGGCTCACCAATTTTTCTCTTATGTGCTTCAATCCAAGCATCAACTCTCGTTATCAAGCTTGGACTAGGACTAGTGTTTTTCTAAACAAAATAAAATGTTTAAGTACTGCAAGTAGAAATTAACAACTTCAACAGTAAAAATTTACAAACTTGTTACCAATTCATGAGTCAGAAGGGGCATATCCTTTACGGCTACAAGTATAAGGGATCTGAGTTTTTTATACTCTTGAACTTATCACTTGTTGCCTACACATTAACAAATATTCAATATCAAACACAATCATGATGAAATTTTAAATAATATTTGTGTTAAATCTTGCACTTGTTTTCTCCTTGATGAAATCTTTCAAGTCATGAATTGATTTGATGTTACCTATATCCCCTTGTATGTCTTGTGGGTGAATCTAAAAGGATTTCAGGGGCAAAAGGTTGTGCAATTTCATGTCTAGGATATTCCTCACATGGAATTAACTTACGGACATCCCCCCTCGTACGTTTTACAGGAGAATCTAAATGTGGATCTACTGTTTGTTGTAGCTCGTTCCCATGCGATGACCTCTGACTAGACCTTTTCTTAGTGATTGGAGCCATAATTGAAACTGTGTCAAAAGATTAAAGCATTAATATCAACTAGTAGATAAACTAGAAGACTATCTTAATAATTAATTAATGAAAACAAATGAATACAAACAAATGACAGAAGATAAACTTGATGAATATATAAACAGATTATAAAATAGATGTCCTTGATAAATATTTACAAAGATCACAAAATTACATAATCTGTAAGGTAAATATAAATTTAGAAAATGGGTACTTCCTAGTAGGGTAAATAAAAAAATATTGATCATTTCTTCCAAATGGTAGTAACTTCCTCAGTCTTCTTTCCCTTCTTATTAGCACATTCTCCAAAATCATTCACAGAGTCACTAAGTTCTCGAGCAATGGTGACTCCAGTCATGACTCTAGGTGCATTATATTTCTCTTCAGTTCCATTAAACCAAGACTTTTTTATCTTTAAATAATGATTTGGTTGCAAATAACGTCTGTGCCACATATATGCACACTTCTTGCTATATTTCAACCAACGTGAGTGAGTATTTATACCACAAGTAGGACATGTCTTCTTGCCCTTTGTTGTGCATCCATCAAGATTGCCATAAGCTGGAAAATCATTAATAGTCCACAACAAAATTACCCTCAAATTGATAAATACCTTCTGGAAGGAATCATACATTTGCGCACCATTATTCCACAGTTCGTGCAAATCCTCTATTGAGTGGTTGCAAATAAATATCAATGTCATTGCACAGTTGCTTTCTTTATGCATGACGACGGTGATATTGTATGTGATAAGCATGACTGGCCAACAACTATAGTTGGTACATAGACTCCTGAATGGGTTGATACCATCTGCTGCAAGGCCAAGTCTAAGATTTCGTGGATCGCTTGAAAAAGCTGACCATTTATCATTCACCAAATCCCATGCCACAGAGTCTACTAAGTGACGCATTTTCGGATCATTACCTTTTTTTATAGGAATGCCACTTTAAAGCATCAGCCATTTTTGGAGATAGGAACATTCTCCTAAACCTTGGAATCACAGGAAAATAGCGTAGAACTTTTTCTAGAACACATTTTCTAATTTTACTTGTACGTTTATCAGTTTTCCATCTTGAAGAACCATATTTCAGACATGTCTCCATATTTTCCATCTCTTTTCTAAAGAAACAATAACCATTCACACATATATGAATTTCTGTATGCCCCAAATTAAATTTTCTAAGAAAATTTTTCACAGAGTACATGGTATTGGGTAACACATTTTCAGGCGGTAACATATCACCGAAAGTCTCTAAAAGAGTATTGAAAATCTTATCAGTCCACTGACTTACAATTTTTAGTTTGTAAAGAGTCACAATAGGTGATAACTTTGAGAGCCTCGTACAACTTGGATATAATAGGGTTTTAGCATCATCTAATATTTTGCTAAAGTCCTCATCTCTTCTCTTAGAATGCTCCACATACTCTTCATCATGTTCATATGTGGTTCTGTATAAGTTATAAGCATCATCAACTGCATCCATTAAATCATCTTTATCATACCTAACAGGTTCTCCATGATGATACCAATTTGTATATGTAGGATCCATGCCTTTGATAATTAAATGCTCAAAAACATCATTCGGATATTGATGACACATATTCCTACATTTCCTACAAGGGCATGGAATTTTTTCAAGATGATTTGCATTAGCCATGGCCTCTCTAATGAATTGTCTTGCTCCTTGCATGTACTCGTCTGAAGCTCTATTAATTCAATAGTAAAATCTAAATTCTTAAACTATGTTTTTCAATACTAAGATTGAACTAGCGTGAGAATTAATTTTCATTACCTCTTACAAGGCACTCAATCTTTATCCATCATGGTAACTACAACTATAAATGTAAGAAACATATTAATTGCATACATTTAGTTCGTACTTGTAGGCACTAAATAAAACATGTCAAATTTATTCAATTTTTACAAATAAACATGTATACATTTATCCTATATATATATATATATATATACTATTGAATATAATCATTATATGAAGAATTTATGTGTATTTTTTGTGGACACTACCCATAGACATAGGATAACACATAAATGTATCCTCATATGGCACAAAGACTAAAGGAACAATTGTTAGTACAAAGGCAAAGAGTCGGCTAGTGTCCCCATCTCAATCATGTGGGTATGGTTCATTGAAAATTGGCTGCTCTTTATCTAAGCTAATACAACCCACACTACAGAAACTCCTAAAACCAGAAGAAATTTAATATGGAGCATATCTTGCCAGGCTTTAATACGAACCCAAATTAAGAAAGTTATATAAACCTTACATTGCTGACTTCAATATTCTTGAAACAAGAAGTTAAGTAACTAAAAGAAATAATACTAGGAAAGTCCTAATTTGGATGGATTGCACTAAAACAACAACACTACTCTAAAAAGAAATTGTGAAACAGGAGGCAAAATAAATTAAAATGATCAAAATAAGCTGGAAAAGTAAGAAAACAAGCAGAGAGAATGAGTAGATTGGAAAAACATTTGCAGTTGATGCAATACATAGTGCAACGAATGCAACACACATATAGTTTTTTTAAAACACACATATATAGTTAAAACAAAAGCTTTAAACAATTTTAGTAATTAAATTAGACTGTTTAACATTCTACCAGGTTTAAAATCAAGTTAAAAAACTCCAGTAATATATTCAAGAACAATTTGTAAGTCCTGCGTTTAAAATCAAGATTACTTAATGCAGGTTCTGCATTTCAGTCAAAGGGGATTGGCTTCATCTCAAGAAGTCATTTAGCTACTCGTTGTATATCTCTCTAACAAGCCCTCTATTTTATGTTTCGAATTAACAAGCCTTCGGTTCACAGGGAACAATGGAGAAAAGGGAAATTCAGAACATAAAATTGGAGGGGAAATTCAGATAACCACACAAAACAATAATAGGGAACAATGGAGAAAAGGGAGGAAAGGACAAGCCTCGGTTCACACAAAATTTTCAGAAGGTTGACATGCAAAAATTTAAAACTCAAACCTGAAAATCGAGCTGCAACCTTAGTTCATTTGTCTTTGAACGAGAGAGTGAGAGAGAAGCTAATCACTGAGAATCTTCAGCCCTAGGTCGTCTGAGAGGGAGAAGCTCCGTCGAAGTCCAACCATAGGTCCTCTGAGAGGGTGAAATTGCGTGAGAAGAATGATGGGTAGAGAAGAAAGGATTTTCAGAGAGAAAATCGCGAGCTTCTATGAAATGATTTTTAGAGCTTCTTTGAAATGGAGAATAAAATCGTGAATTTGGTGTGTTTCGGAGATGATGGTCGATAGGGAAATGAGAGCTCGAGAGGGAAACGAGTTTTCGAGCAAATTGAGGTCCAATTTTTGCTTAAGTGATCCTGCGTTTTTATTTTGTCCCTGCCGCTTTTTTTCTTCACTTTTTACATGAATAACTTTTACTTGATTTTTAATTACCTTGGTATTTCGAGTTTTCAACAAGAGGACAGTGAAACTCTTATATTTTTTCCTGTAGAATACTACATTTCTTGTAGTGTGTGGCAACGTCTGGTATATATATACATGCATGCTTGATGCTTACACACGTAATATTTATGCATATTTCCATGCCACTAACAGACTTTTTTCCCCTTAAAATAAGCCAACTAGGTCTCATATATTTTAAAATTCAAAATCAGCAGCTTCTGGGAGTGTCCCTAGTATGAAAGTCTAAATATATATACATGAACAAATGAACATTGATATCTGATCACTCGTCATCCGAAATTGCTGTGTTATGTATGCATAATATGGGAAGTAACTGTAGTAACTTCATATGTATTAACGGTGGGATATGCACCCCTTACTCCTAATTCTTTTATGGTCAGATCGTACACTGAATAAAAGTCATACATATGCTGTCAAAGTTAAGTTATATATGATTTACGTTGTCAAAGTTAAGTTTTATATGATTTACGTATGGTGTCCAAGTTAAGCTATATATAACTTACGCATGGTGTCAAAGTTAAACTATATATGACTTACGCATGAAGTCAAAGTTACATCAGTTAATTTATGCTTTTACCCTTGTATGTATGAAATAATTCTCTTTTAATGAGAATCAAACTTTATGTCCCTATGATTAAAAAAAACCTTGATGCCCCAAGCATAAATTGGGTATATTAGCTATTCAAGTCATCTCTCCCAACATTTTGAGGTAAGTCTCAAGATTCAACAAAAATACACCCAGCCAACCCTTATTTTTTATCCAAAAAATCGTGAGTATTATAGTTTCAATATTCATAGAATTTGTGACTCCATAAAAAACCATTATTCTTAAGTTAAGAGTAAACCAAAAGATTCAATTGTCTAGAGATTCAAAGTGTCAAATTTGACTACACATGCATAAGATCTACTCCTTATATAAAAATATAATGAACTGGGTAATGCCTGCAAGTCAAAGATCAAAACAAAAGTTGATATTTTTCAAATGAAACGCAAATCTCTCTGACTTGCCAAACATCCCTATTGCCACGTCCTGGCATCTTGAAAGAAGCAATTAAATATCTTTTGCCCTCTTTCTAATTCAACAAAAAACATATAAAAAAGTATATAACCATGAATTATTTGAAATAATTAATTTACTAATTAAAAATCCTTGAAATTAATTGAAAATACAATCAAAGCTTGCTTAATAATAGAAAAAAAAAAGAAAGAAAACAAAAACAACGATAGAAACAGAAACAAAAACTAATGATCACTCGGGTTGCAAGAATTGAATCATCCCTTCTCGATCACATGCTCTTCTTTTGATCTTCAAATTCTTCCTCTTGTTGTTGCTGTTGTTGGGATGATAGAAACGAGGAGGTCGAAGAAGAAGAAGATGAAAAAAAATTTGTGGAATGAGAATATAATGGAGAAGGGAAGGGCGGTTGATGGTGCTGCTGATTAAAAAGATTAGAACTAGAATAAGGAAAATCAGCATCATTACTTGAAAGAAGTTGTGCATAGTGATAAAGATGAGGGAAATAATCATTATTAGGCTGATGATGATGAGATGAAAAATGAGGTGCAACAACTGGTTCGGATTCATGAGGAAGAAGTTGCTGAGAAGAAGAAGAAGAAGAGATTGTACTGTTTCCAACATTGATATGTTCACCTGAGAGGCACTGAAATTTTGTGTTACCTTGAAATCTTTCAGGAAAATTAAGTTTAGCTTTAGTGCCTTTAAATTTAAGAGCAGCATTGTCATAAGCAATAGCAGCAGCTTCTGCAGTGTCAAAAGTACCAAGCCATACTCTAGCTGCTTTTTTAGGATCTCTAATTTCAGCTGCCCATTTTCCCCATGGTCTTTGTCTTACTCCTCTGTAGTGTCTTGTCCTTACATTTCCTTTTTCTACAATAATAACAAATGTTATCATAACGAAATAATTTAAACAAAAAAAATTTATAGTGTTTTTGTTAGTGGGTGACTTGCTGGGGTTGTAGCTATAGGGCTATATCTACGATTGTATTTATATATGCCAAAGAAGGATACTCTTCTGAGTCTTTTTCATGAATTAAAGTTGAACCTAAGATGTTTAGTATGGTCTCCATCAAAACTAGCCCATCATTTTCAGCATTACTTATAGAATATGTAAGCAAGTACACACTTAAATGTGACATTGTAGTAAGTACATACATAATTGTAATATTATGGTGCTCATCATTATCATGAATTTATAAATCTTGTGTTTTAAACTGTTCTGTGAAAATAAAAAATACAAAACAGAATATCATATCTAGATATTTGATCTCAAATACAGACGTTGTTAAATTTTAGCGGTGCGTAGTACTGAACATATTCTTGTTTAACTACACAAATACATTGAATGAGTAGTCATAAGAATAGATAAGGTCAACGGTCAAAAGTACATAAAACCAAATGCAATTATAGTTAGCTAGCAACACACGGAAGAGACCCTTTTCACATATCAAAATAAGGGCCTAACAGTAGAAGAAGTTGATGAGTAAACTTGCATCGTGTTAATTAGTAATCAAATGAGGGAAAAGATAATGATTCAAAATAAAGGATGTTAAATCAAATGGGGTATATGAAAAAGAGAATGTCAAAAATAGACAACAATATTTTATACCAATTTTCATTCCAAAGTAAGATCGAGATGGAGACTTCACGGAAAGTAAGATACATCTATTGAAATTCTTCTATCAGATTTCCACAGTTATCTTGTAAATCAATCATGTCCAATATTCAATGTGTCTATGAACTCATGCCTTAAATCACTACATAGATTTTAGTTCAAGAAACTAGAGTAAATTAAATCCTTTCGTTTTACGTATAAAATTCTAAGTGAGTGAGATAGAAACTAATTATAATGACAACCAACGTGTTCAAACTTTTAGGCAAAATTTTTGAAGAAAGGGAAACTCCAAGATTTAGATTAGTGAGAGTTTTATTTAGCTGATTATTTATCATATAAATAATTTTTGGATTATAATTTCATTTTAAAAAATCTAAAAAAATAAAATTAGAAATTAAAAAGAAAGAAAAAAATAGCTCAAAATTTAGAAATTTGGAGATCAAGTAAAAGAAAAGTAAGATGAGAAAAATATTAAAATAAATACCTTGATCTTGAGGAGGAGGTGGTGGAGATGGGTGAGGTTCTTGTTTGATGGAATAAGAGGAAGTATCAGTAGTAGCAAGAGAAGACGTCTTGTCTTCACTATAAGGAGTATTGATAACTTGAGAGAGAGCTGAAACCATGGAAGTCATGTCAGTTTCAGACCAAGAACAGGTGTAAGAAGGCAGAAGATTATGATCATCATCATAATCAAAATGCTCATTATCTGATCTCTCTTTCTCCTCCGATGCTTCCCAAGGAAGTGTCCTTTTTCCATGCTTTCGATCCACCTTTTCTGCCCTCTCCAACTTACTTGTTCTATTTAATTGACCCTAGAAAATATTTTCTGTTTAATATATCTCTACTCTCCTTATATCATCTATGTATATAAATCCATAAATATTATTATGAAAATTAAATAGTTAGTGGGTAATTGCTCAAGGACTAAAAACTGAGAATTAGATCAAAACGGGTCGTGTTTTTGGAGTGGAAGAAGAAGGAGAAGAAGGAGAGGGGAGAACCAGGAGAAAAAGGAATTAAATATATAGGAGGAAATGAGGGAGAGGGAGGTAACTGTAGCTAGGTGTACCGCAAAAATGACCTATTTCCAAGAAGTTGTAAAAATGTCTTGAAATTTTTTTTATTACAAAAATGGCTGAAAAAGGATAAACTATTTATTTACCACTGTCTAATTTTGGTAAATAACTTATTTACTATGGTCATATTCGGCCATTGTTGTAAATAGAAAAGTTTTTGGCCATTTTGCAAATAATTTTTTTTACCATTTTGGCATTTCCACCCCTGAAACCTGTTTTTTCCTACTATTTTTCTTTTTTTTTTAAATAAGCTAGGCCCGGCTAATTTCAATGGTTTTTTATGACTATTTTGCCAACAAACCTCTTGTACACTACTGGTACCGTTTCGTTCGCGTTATCCTCTTTTGTAATCTTATTATAGTTATTTTGTAATTGAATTACCATATTTGTCTAGAATAATTCATAAACTATGATGCAATCCTAATTTACATTCTTTTGCGACAATTGCATTACAATAGAATATGAGAGTAATCCTAATTAACAATATAATTACAGTTCTAATATATCAAACCAAATTACTTTCACACCCTCGTATGGAACTAAGTAAAAGTCACTTCTTTCTTTCCATCTCTATCATTTTATGAGTTTAATCAAAATTAGCTATATTAAAGTTTAGTCTAGCATTATTAATTTATTTAAATATTAATAAAAATTAATTAAATTAGGTTAAAATGTAAAATATACTCATGCAGTTTGCTAAAAATGCTAAATATACCCCCTAATTATTTTTTTCGTATTTTTATACTTATGTAGTTTGAGAAACTTCAAAACACATTTCTCCGTCACCTTTTTCCGTTAAAGATGACATTAAAACACACGTGAGAGATATTTTTTGAGAGAGAAGCAAAGGGGAAAATGGGAAAAAGTTAGGTTTGACATTCCATGATAAAAAAATCCAAAATTTCCCATAATTTGTTGAATATTCTCTTCGGGTAAGTCAATTTCTTTATTTTGTGTGTGTTGATTTTATCTTCATTTTGTGATTTCAAGATTAGGCTTCCACATGGGGTGGCATGATGTGGTTAATTTTTCTGAAAGAGGGTTACTTGTGTATGTTGATTTTGTCGAAAAATGATGGTTGTTTTTGTTGATTTTGACGAATGAGTGTAATCTATTTTGTGTTGAGATGCACAAGGGGCTCTGTTGGTGCATGAGGGACTGCTGGTGAATGGGGGATTGCTGGGACTGTTACATAAGGGCTGTCCAATGGTGGGAAGAGGAGTATGAAGGTGAAATAGAGGTTTAAAAATGGGGGCGGCTACACAAGGGTTGTCTAGTGGTGTGAAAAGGAGAATGGAGATGAAAATGGAGACTAAAAAAGGAGAGAATGAATAGAGTTATTTATATGAGAAAAATAGTTCCAAGAAATTAAGGAAAATCAAACAAAAATGACAATATTAGTGGTAGTAGCTAGCCACTCGATAATTTGATCTCAACATGTGCCAACGCTGATGAGATCATAAGATTGAATGATAGTTAACCAAATAATATAGGCAAAAGGACAAGGAAACAAAGATTGGACTCTACACTCAGTATGATTAGTACAAAACACATAGTCTAGATAAGTAGGGATGCCTTAGGTAACAAGTTTATCGTTTGTGGTGACGCTACCCTTACAAGTCAGCCCACACATAAATTTATGTGTATTACAAGTAAATAAGCAAAACCCACTCCAAATTACCTTGGGAGCATTTTTTACCACATTTTATGCAGCGAAGGTGGAAAAGTTACCATCAGGGGAGGGGTCTCATATCCACTTATCAGGCCTATTAACCATGGGGGGGTGGTCGTCTCACAGAGACCTCCTTAATGGTGATTAAGGCATTAAAGTTGGTTGCATGCCAACTCCATCTCCCTTCATGAATAATGGTGTTTACCTTAGTAGCAATGACCCATTCTATGTCAAGAGTCAGATTCCTCCCAAATATATTCAACAGAACCCCAAGGTGGTACGAAGGATCCCCTCACAGAGAGTTTTGCATATTATCACCATTCTCTCCCCTTAAAGAGCTTCTTCCAAATCCATGAGCAGATATTAGGCACTTGGATTATGAAAACGGTACATTTTGTCATGTGATAAGTAAAACATCATTTGCTCCACAGATCCATCAAGAACCACACATGATTTTAGAAGCAGCAAAATTCCAAGTAAGGTTGTAAGTCAAGCCACCAAAATCGTCCAAACTGACAGAACCAAACCGTACTGAAATGGTTTGGTTAGTTTGAATGTATAGAGCGGAGCGATTCGATTTCAATTTCTTATAAAATCCTCAATTCTGTTTGGTGTGCAGTTTTCACAGAAAAGTGCACCGAGCCGCATATGCGTTAATAAAATATGTCAGTTTGGTTTTCTATATATGCTCCCATCACTTACTTTTCTCTTTCATTTTCATTTTGAAGCAATATCCCCGTTTCTCACTTCCCTCTCTTCATTCCTCTCTTTTATTTTCATTTTCAGTTTTAACCTTTTAGGTTTGAAACAATGATCCCACAAAGTCTCTCCACTCAGGCTCTCCCTCAATTTCCCCAATCCTAGTTGCTCCCCCTTTAGATACACAACAAAATCCTAGCTTTCTCAATAATCTTGAGAATCTGACCAAAAGAAATGAACTATTCCTTTACCATTCAACTTAGTCCCTCTGTTACTCATTCTCTCCTTCTCTCGTCATTCACTATCTCTCTCCCATGTATTCTTTTTTTGGTGCTTTAAATCAAAGTTCAAACTCATTAAATTAGAGACTATTGCTTCTGGAGTGACCCTAGAAATCTGCAAAGGTCCAAGCATGCCAAAATATCTCACTGGAAGTTACTCAACCTGGAATCTCAATAGATTAATACACTGCTATTGAAAATGATCAAAAACACCTTAGAAGAAAGCATGGCTTTTAGCTTGGTTAGGCTTCAACACTAAAATAATGTCAAAAAGGTCCAAGCACTCTTAAATCAACCTGAGGGGACCCTACATCAGATTTGAGAATGTGAGGAGTTCATCAGCAAAACGTAGATTGACTACGGTGAGCTCCTTACACTTCCACTGAATATGGAATTCAGGGAAAGTGGAGGCATACTATAATATTCTTGTAAGCCTCTCCATGACAATGACAAACATCTAGGAGGAGATATTACCTCTCTATGTCAGGCCTCTTGCACCGTCAAAGTAACCATAGAGCTCATCATTAATGTTCACAAAAAAGGAGGTGGATGTGATGAAAGTCATAATCCATCTGAAGAATTGGGAAGGAATACCAGTGCACCAAATAGCATGGTCAATAAATTGCCAATTGACATGATCATATGCCTTCTTGATGTCAAATTTAATGGAACAATTGACAATGTTATCTATGATTCTCCTCTTATGCACAAACGCAATATGTTTGGAGTTAATCACAAAAGGGAGAACACTTTTTAATCTATTAGCTAGAATTGTAGATATGCCTTTGTATATCATGTTACAGCAAGAGATGGGTGTGAAATCATTGACACACTGAGGGTGGTTCACCTTTGGAATAAATGATATGACATCAGAACCTGGGGGTTTAGAGTCATTACATGATAAGAAGGCATCATGAATTTCAAGATGGATGATAGGCAGGCCTAGAGTTACAACTTGTTCATGAGTTATCTTTTTAGGGTAAGCTAGCTGTAAAACTTTGAAGTCCACCTCAGGCTCAGTGTTTCTGGTGCCCAATAGCTGAGTATAATGCTACAGAATAATGTTTTTTATATCCTCTTTGTTGTTTAGCGTCTTTCCACATCCATCCTCTAACTGCACAATTATGGCTCTGATATTATTTCTCTTAATGAGTTTGTGAAAATATGATTTGTTGTTACCTCAAGAATGATCCATTGGACTCTAGACTTATGTTGAAAGAAGCTTTCCTCAGCCTATCTATATGAGATAAACTCCTGAAAGGTAAACTTTTCTTTAGCCTACAACTTAGCATCAAAAGGGTTGGAAAATAAATCATTTTTCACTTGATCAAGTTTGATTCTGACTTTAGAAACCCTGACAAAAATGTTAGAGAAATAAGTTATGTTAAGAGCTTTAAGGGCATGCTTATGGGACTTAAGCTTTTTCAACATCCTATGCATGTGAGAGCCATACACATTAGTGGACCAAGCCCATTGCATACAAGGAATGAACTCTTCTTTGTCAGCCCAAAAGTTAAAATACTTAAAGGAGGTATAAGGCTTTTGGTAGGAAAGGTTGATGTTCACCACTGTAGGACATTTTTTCGGATATCCATGGGGGAAGAAAATGACCATTGGAGCTTGGAAACATTTGGATCCAAGCCTCATTCACCACGATTCTGTCAATCTTGTTCATAATAGTACTTTCCCTTCTATATTAATAGTCCAGGTGAAATTACAGCCTTCATAGCATAGGTCATCAATTCAAGATTATCAATGCATGAAGAGAAATCCTAATGCCTTCATTCTAGGTCTAAGTGCCCCTATATATTCAGAAGTGTGCTTAACAACACTGAGATCCCCTAAAATAACCCAAGCAAGGCCTTGAAATTTGGAGCTAAAGGAATTTATATGATTCCGGAGCAACTTTCTTGTAATAGGATCATTGGATCCATAAACAAAGGTATTACTAGGAATAGACTAATCATACATGTTAAAAGTAGAAATAGATAAAATAGTAAGGTTCCATGCTAACCAAATTCGGTCATTATTAGCATGATGATAATTGGCCATACAAGTAAAAACTACCAAAAATGCTTCTACTAAAATTGCTAAACTTCTTCTCCTTAATTTTGGTTTCAAGAATAGCAAACATATAAAGCTTGAATTTGTTATTGAACTTTTGTACCTCAGTGTGCTTCAAAGGGTTATTGAGGCCCCTAATATTCCATGCAGCAATGCTTGTCATTTGGAGGTTGAAGGGGTGGATTTGACCCTAGATGTAACACTCATACTGTTCGTCTTACCTTAAGGTTAGAGGCATTTTGGTCATTTTTTCTCTCACGTTTAAGTTCATTAATTTTTATGCATATATAATATTTTGATGTCATGTGCATGTTAATTAAGTGTGATTTTTTATGATATTTTGATTATGGTATTTCTTTTTGAGAAATTATTTTTGTAAAAAAAACTTGGCTTAACTACAGTTTTACCCCTACAATTTGAGGTAGTTTTCATTTTAGACCCTCAATTTTAAAAATTGGTATAGTTGACCCTAGAGTTACCTTTTTCATTCACGTTAGACCTTCCGGAGGATCTCCGCTTACATATAGTAACAGTCCATCACAGTCTACTAATGTGGTATTACGTGTCAAGTAATTTAACACCACATCATCTTTTTATCTACCCAATAGCCACAGGGGAGGAATTATCTAAATTCCCCTCTTCTTTCTTCTTCCTCTTCGTAGACTTGAGTTCCTCTTATTTCCATTTCCATTTTCGCAAAGCCATTGTTGCAGCAACCCCTTCTTCTTCGATTTTGGTTACGTTCTCCTTCCTTCTTCCCACCTCCCTCTTCACAAAGCCATTGTTACAGCTCTGCGTCTTCGTGTACAACAACCCTTGCATTTTTTTAGATTAGGGTAAATTTTCAAGATTAGGGTAAATTTTTGCTAATTTCTTGCTAATTGCTCGTATTATTTTATGTTTGAATTCAAGTAAGAATAAACTTAGGTGAAAATCAGTAGTTGGAGTTACAAATTTAGGTGAAAATCAGAAGTTGGGGTTATAATTTCTCATACTAATTTCTCGTTAATTTCTTCTTTTGCAAGATGGATTTTGTCCTATTTGTTTTATTGTTTAGTGCTTCTGAATATGTATATCATACTTTAGTTAGGGCTATAAATGTACTACATTATTGGTATGCCTTCTTCAACCTCAACGATATCCATTTCACATGAACACCAGCGACCATCACTATGTTGTTGAGGAGTTGTTGCTCAATACAGAACATCCTGGATACAAGAAAACCCAGGGAGGAAATTTTTTGGTTGCTATGCATACTTGGTGAGTCTGTACTATAATATTCTAAAAGTGTGGAATATCTATCTAATATTGTTTTACTATTAGGGTGGGGATGATCCAGGTTGTGGATATTTTGCTTGGTTGGAAGATGATTTACCAAATTTAAAGGAAATGATTAAGCTTTTGATGAAAAATATGAGATTGTTGGAGCAAAAGAATGACCAATATCAGCCAAAATCAAGAGATTGTGGTTTATGTTATTAATAGGATGCCCAAAAGAAGATGTTAGTGGTGGCTTATGTAAATTAAGCTAAATTTATCTGTTTATCTAGGTGTGTTCATGAAGTATGTAGTTCCCAACTTATTTGGTACTCTTTTGGTATAGCTGATGCCAGAGTATGGATTAATTATGAATGAGCATTTATAACTTATTTGGTACTTCTTTGTTTGTTGTTTGCAAAAACCATAAGTAATGTTTTGGTACTTATTTGGTACTTCTTTGCTTGCTGTTACAAAGTGATCAAATATATATAAGTCATGTACATTTCCCCTATCACAAATAGGATGATATTAAGCTTACTCTAAACCACATTAACATAGAAATATTCCCCATTAACATGAACAAACTAGAAGCTAAAATTATATCTAAAATACTAGGTTCTGATTATCAAATTGCCATCAAATAACATTTTAAAACATCCCAAAAGCATATAGAAGCACTTATATCAACATATTAACATCCTAAAGAAGCACATCTTCCCCTTCCTTGAGCTCTACTTTGTCCACTTCCAGAGTTGTTTGCTTGAGTGGAGGGTTAACTTCCAATAGCAGCAGTAACAGAACCGCTTACTTGAGTTCCAGCAATATTGATGCTTCATATGGAATCTAAAAAGATAAACTATTGTGTAAATCAAACATATATTGAAATGAACATAAATAAAACATATTACATGTAAAGTAGAAGCTTATTCTGAATCTCATGAATCTCTTTGCACCCATATTGGTGCCTATAGCGGTGTTCTTCATTCTTGGGCCAACATTTTTCTTTGTCGCAACTGGATCCCTCTTACATGCCATCTTATTATGCCCAAATGTGTTACAATTGTTATAGGTTAATGTCCCATTCCATCTCTTCAACACCATTAGATTTGTTGGCTCATCATGGTCTCTTCTTCTTTGTTTCTTTTTCCTCCAATGTGGCCTTTTAAACTTTGGAGGCAACACCATATTCTCATCATTGGTGACTTTAGGCCAAAGGTTTGGCCCGTTACATGGCTATATAAAATGGGAATAAGTGGCTAACATCATATCTTTATGATAGAACTTATCAACATACTCATTAAGGTTACTACCCATAAAATAAATACACTGTATGATATGCATGCAAGGGATTCCAGACACATTTCATATATAATAGTTGTAAGACCTAGCATCCAAATCAACCACATACATGTCTCTTTCAGAATCAACTTTAAATTTATGTTCCCCATTTCATGCAACTTGACAATTCCTAGAAGCTTCAACAGACTTCTGCAACTTCAGTTTAATTTTAGGACCAATGAGACCATCATACTTCATAATTTAAGCCCTTTTTGTTGTATCTGATTCATCAAAGTCCTTTAGATATTCTCATTCATTGTCAATATCGGCTTCTCCCTAGAGTCCAAGATGTATGCATTGAAGCTCTTGAAAAATTTATTAAGTAACATGTCATATTTTGGGAAAACACCAAATGCATGCTTTGCCTAATGTTTGGTAGGTAGAATTTTCAACCACGTTATGTAGCTTCAACACATTTATCTCCTTCTCAAACTCTGCAATGGTACTGGCCTTTGCAGCATTCCACATGTAATCCTTGTAAACCTTACTCTTCCATGTGGTCTTCAAGTTGGCATATAAGTGTCTAACATAAAACCTGTTATCAAAGGTAGGATAACCCTCTAAAATCTCTTTCAAACCCTTTTGTTGGTCTAAAATAAAAGTCCCCTTTTTAGACTCATTCATGCCTTCTATATCACTAAGTAATAAAATACAGGAACCATCCCCAAGAATTTGGCTCATTCTCCACTACTGCCCAAGTAATAGGGTAAAGACCATCATTGCCATCAATACCAATTGTTGCCATTAACTAACCACGACAAGGACCCTTAAGATGGCAAGCATCAAGGCCAATGATAGGTCCGTAACCATTCAAAAAACCATGCTTGCAAGTATCTAAATAAATATACAATCTTTGAAAAATAACAGTCCTATCAATCTAAGGCTTGTCAACTTGAATCTTCACTGTACTTCCATTATTTGAACTCAATAACTTCTCACAGTAGTCATGCAACCTAGCATATTGTTCAGTATAAGACCCCTCAATCTCCCTCCAAGCATATTGCCTTGCTCTATATGCTTGGCTTGTTGAAATGTTCACTAACAAGTCCTTCCTCACTGTCTCCCTAATGTCATCCAAATTCCATCAATGATGTGTCCTAAACATGTCCATGTAATGTTTTGCGAGCCATTGGGCTAACATGCCTATTCCAGAAGGTTCTACAACACCTATGCTCTGGATTAATGGACTTTACTAGCATGGTATTCTCTTGTTGCATCAATGATGCATATAATCTCCATGGACAACCACTACTAGTATACTTGACTAGTACTCAACGTGCCTCATTTTTTAAAAACTTTAAATCATACACAATATGTTTACCATGAACTTCAACAACATATTTAAACTCAGCTTTGTTTTTAAATGTCATGCCTAATTTAAAAATAACATTGTGCATGTCACTATCAACCATGTATTATGGGAGTACTTCAGAATTCTCCTCCTCAGAATTGAGAGGAGAATTCAACTCCTCAAAATCAAGCTCTACTTGTGACCCTTATGTCTCAACCCCTCTAACATCAAATTTATTGTTATTAAGCTCATAATCACTGTCTACAAAAGTATCTAAGTCAATGCTCCTAACACTTGCATCACTATCACTGCTCCCACTAGATTCACTGTCATCTCCATGCATATTCTTGTTATCAACATTCAAATCATCAGCACTCAAATCATCAGCAAGCAAAGACTCAGGAGAATGTGTAACATAAACATGTATAAGTTTAGCAGGTGGAACTACCCTACACATTGGCATTACATCTCTATTAGTCCTTATCTCTACCAAACTAAATTTCATATCCTCCCCAGGCTTTACATAATACATAGTAGTATGTTGTAGGAGTGGACCATTTGAATTGACTATTATGATGTACATGAATTGAAAATGGATACGGACCCATCTCTGTTATTAAAAAAACTTCAATCAGACTAAAAATAATAGAGTTCACTTCACAGCATATACAGAAACATAAGTGAAACAAAGGAAGCCCTAATTTCATCTAGCATATACAACAGAACAAAAATTAACAGATGGAAACAAAGGAAGAACAGACAAGGATAGAAACAAAGGAAGCCCTAATTTTCTAAAATCATAACCTTAGGTTCCAAGAAGCCAAGAAAGCCACCAGTCTTACACGTAACAAATATGAATAAAAAATTGAAGAACAGAATCAAAAATATACCTCCTCCAAATAGAGCGCTCCAACCTCTTCAGTGACCTTCAACCTTCTACAATAACTCGAGCACGATAGTGACGCGATTTCAAGCACAACAATGAGCGCTTTAGGCGATTTCGCGAACCTTAATCGCATATGGGAGGAATTATCATACGAAGACATTCCGATTTAGATCTTAGATCGGAAGACACAAGTGTTACGCATGAAGGAGATTCTTGTGGTCAAGGTACTTTGGAAGAACCATCTAGTTGAAGAAGCCACTTGGGAACGAGATGAGGAGATTCAAGCGTTATATATGGATCTATTTTAAGACATATCCACGATAAATTTTTTAGGATGAAATATTTTAAGGATGGTAGAATGTAACACCCCTACTATTCAGCTTACATTAAGGTTAGAGGAATTTTGGTCATTTTTTCTCTCACTTTTAAATTCATTAATTTTTTATGCATGTATAATGTGTTGATGTCATGTGCATGTTAATTAAGTGCGATTTTTTATGATATTTTTATTATGGTACTTCTTTTTGAGAAATTATATTTGTACAAACAAACTTTAGGGTTTTCCTTTTTTTTAGGGTTTGGTTAGTAGGTACTATTTTTCCCATTCCTCTTTGTGTTGGCCTAATATCTCCCTCCCCCTTTAGGAATTAGTTTTCTTTGCTAAACTCTACGAGAAGGAATGTAGAAATTATCCTAAACCCTATTGGTTGGCGTTTTAAAAACTTTCCTAAACACCTAAGCCTAGCTCCTCTTTTATTAATCTATTATATAAGCTTCCATAACCCTTTTTGTCTCCTTTTGTGACTCCCCACAGTTTCTATTTTTTGCACAGCCTCCCCCCTCTCTTTTGAGTTTTGTAGCAGACACTTTCCTCTTGTGAGCATAAACCTTCACCACCTTCTAACCCTTATGATTTTTAAGTCGTAGACGCTTGTTCGGCGTTCGTGTTTTGGTAAACTCTTGCTACCCTTGTTTAGCTTTCAATTTATGATTTGACTTAGATTCCATTTTAGAACTGAATAATAATGATTTTTGACACTCTTTTGTGTTCTTTTAAGTCTTCCGTATTGTTTTCATTTAGGGAGAGATGTTTTTTCGATAAAAATATGATTTTTGGGAAAACTGGGATTTTTAGAATTTCTGAACACTGTGATTTCGACTTAACCTTTTTTAACACAAATATAGGAGTTTGAATATGAATTCGGTCTCTGCAATTTTAAATGATTTTTGAAAGTTTCTGTTTTGTTCAAAGAAAAACAGTTCTCGAGATCCAAGTTTAGGGTTTACTTCAGTATTGAGATCAACTCTGTTTGATCTAAAAAATTTACAGAATTAATTTAGATACATCCCTAGCAACTCCATAAAGTTTCAAAAAATTCTGATGAGTATTGCCTATTGGAACATATTTTCGAGCCTTACTGTTTACTTAGAAGAAAATAGTTTTTGGTAACGATTTGATTTTCATGTTTCATACTTAAACGACATCATATTTTCACGACATTCTATTTGAGAAACCCTAGTATACTCAGGGTCATCCCTCATGAATTTTATAATTTTTAAGACACCCTAGTTGAGTTTTGTCATTTTTGTTTACCTAGTCAACGCTTAGCGTTACTTTCTATTTTTTGGTTATTGTTGTGTATTGAATGTATATAGTTATGTTGTTTCAGGAGTTTAACTTTCATTTTTGTTTAGAAGGAAATCAGGTAAGTGAAATCTTACATATTTGATGGCTTGTTTGTTTTGCTGTGTTTGTAAAAAAATGTAGATTTCACTCTATTTTTCTCTTCATTGTTTTGATTTAGTGTTTCTATTAGGTATTCGTTGTGCTATTGTAATGTACTATGGATGATGATGTTTTATATGATTCTGAATTTTTGATAAAGAAATAAATATAAGATATGAAAGATTTTTATATGATCTCATAATGTAAAAGATTGTGCCGTTAGAACCACGTACCCACCAAATCTTTATTAGTGTCACTCATCCTTTGAGAGAATGTCTCTTAATCTATTCTGGTTAGTTATGTGGGAAGGAATTAGTGCAATTGGTTCCATCTCTTCGAAGTTACGGAATGGTACTCGTGAGAAATGTCACTTGTATGTACCTTACAAACTAACAACTTACCAATGGGTAATCTTTGCTTTGAGTGTGTGGCAAGTTCCAACGGAAGTTGGCCAGTGAAATCTGTAAGAGAAGTTTTGAACGATCTAAATGAATGGAAAGTGTTTATGTAAAACTCTATAATAATACTCTGATATGCAATGTATGTGTTGCATTTGTGTGAAGTTATGTATGTATGGTTTTACTTATTGAGTATATTTTTATACTCACTCTATTTTATTTTAAAATTTCCAAATGATGAATATGCATTCGTTACGGATGAAGTCTAGAGTCTCTGGCACATGACTAAGTTCGAGTCGTACTTTTGAGAAAAAACAATAAGAGTTTTATGTTACTTTGTTAAAGTTTATTTATTTTTACTTATATTCTATCGACAGACGTGTATGACTAGAAATAAGTTGTTATTTGACGTTTTAAAATTTTCGTAATAAATCAGTTTTTAAGTTAAATTATCAGTTTGACTAATTTTTTTTAAAAAAAAAATTGACTGAGCTTCCAGGATTTTGTTTTTATAAATTATATAAAGGATTTTGGGATAAATTTTTTGGCTGTAACAGTAGGTATCAGAGCAAATATAATTCTATTGACAAAAGTATTCACTAAAAGTTTTCTGAAGATTTTAAATCTTTTGACTTAATGATTTTGTGAAAAAGTTTCTGAATTTTAAGAGTCTCGTGCGAGAAAGTAGGCTTGTGATGTGTCTTTTACAATGATTGGGATTGAATTACTGATATTTTATCTATGAATGATTTATGTCTTTGTGTATTGGCTATGAGTTCTTCCAATGCTTTCATGTCTACCATTGATGATGGAGAGATCTCTGACACGGAGTCTATTTACTCACCACATCCTACAAGATTTACAAGAAGAATGCTTTGGATCTGAATCATAGATGTCAGATCACAGTTCGTAACCCGCGTATCATCAGGAGAAGAGCTCATAATTGTGTTGTAGCAACGAGAAGAAGGGGGCAGTACCCACCTAGACCTAGAACTTTTCCCCTAGAGGAGGGAATTAGAGGTATTCATGCAAGACGTGTTGGTATTCAAGATGAATCTATTGGGTCTAACGATGTGGAGGTTACCTAACCTTTGCGTACAACTCCTAGACGACCACGGGCATGGGTTTCTAGAGTTAGGGATTTTCCACCTGGCTGTGGTCCCAATGCACCTTTTATCCCTATAGTCCCAGAACTGGAGAATGATCTCGAGGAGGAACTGGAGTAAGAACCAGAAGAGGACCCTGAGGAAGATCCTGATGATGATCCATAAGAAGACTTTGATTATGTTTCACTATGAGTGTCACTTTTATTGATAGCTTAGACTTAGGATTTTGTTTTCCTTTGTTTTCTGCCTTTGCATGAATTATTCTATTAATCTCATTTAGTACGTATATTTTACCGTCAAGTGTGTAAACCACCCAGGTAAAGGCTTTGAAACAATAGTGGAGCCTTTAAACCTTTCTGATCACCATAACTCAAACCCCCATAAGAGGTAGTTTTAGAGGAGTTCTAATCAGGAGAAGGATCGTGTTTGCACGCACTACCTTCAATCATCTTGTCCCTGTGAGTAAGATGATTGATTAACAATGGTTGTTGGGGCTATTTGGGTAGCGTGTTGGACACACGCATTACCTTAGCTATCAGGCGTGCCACCTGTTAGAGAGGTGGATTTCAACATCAAATTAATTCCTGAGATAACTCCAATATCTAAGGCCCCATATCGCATGGCTCCTACGGAGATGAAAGAACTTAAGGAACAGCTACAAGAATTATTGTACAAGGGCTTTATTCGCCCCAATGTCTCACCGTGGGGTTCACCCGTTCTCTTTGTAAAGAAGAAAGATGGATCAATGAGGCTTTGTATCGACTATAGGGAGTTGAATAAAGTTACCATTAAGAATAATTACCCTCTACCCTGGATAGAAAATTTGTTTGATCAACTTCAGGGAGCTTGCATTTTCTCCAAGATTGACTTGAGGTCTGGGTATCACCAGTTAAGAATAAAGAAGGTGGATATACCAAATACTTCTTTTCGTACTCGTTATGGATGTCATGTCTTTTAGATTGACCAATGCCCTTGCCACATTCATGAACTTGATGAATCATATTTTTCGTGAATTCTTGGATCCATTTGTCTTTGTTTTCATAGACGACATTCTTATCTACTCCAAGTCTGTAGGATAACATGAGGAACATTTGAGAATCACACTTTAGATTTTAAAAGACCAAAGGTTTTGTGCCAAGTTTAGATACTGAAGGTTTTGACTATTTAAGATTGCCTTTTTGGGACATGTAGTTTCATAGGAGGGTATGTATATCTATGGATCTGACAAAGATAGAAGCAGTGATGAACTGGAATCGTCCAATAAGTGCTAAGGAGATTAGGAGTTTCCTAGGTTTGACAGGTATCGTAGATTTCTGGAGGGGTCCTCTAAGATTCCTGCACCATTGACCAAGTTGACGACGAAAATGCACAGTATTTGTGGTTAGATGAATGCGAAAAGAGTTTTCAGGGAGTTAAGCAAAGATTGGTTTCGGCCCCAGTCCTTACTGTGCCTTCTGGCAGTGATGGATTTGAAATCTACAATCACTTCACGAATGGGCTTGGGTTGTGTGTTAATGCAGCATGGGAAGGTTATAGCCTATGCATCCCAACAACTGAAAAGTTATGAACAAAACTACCCAACCCATGACTTGGAACTTGCAGCGGTTGTTTTTGCCCTAAATATTTAGTGCACCATCTCTACGAAATGAAGGTCAAGATCTACATGAACCGTAAGAGTCTGAAGTATATTTTCACATAGAAGGAGCTTAATATGAGACAACGTAAATGGTTAGAGTTGGTTAAGGATTATGACTATGTAATTAACTACCAACATGGAAAATCAAATGCGGTAGCTGATGCATTAAGTAGGAAATCAAGCTCTCTAACAGCTCATATTTCCACTCATAAGTGTATTCTAGATGACTTGGAAAGGGAGATTCTCTTAGAATCCCACTCTACTCCCTACTCGGTTCACTCGGTTAGTACAAAAATGTATCAAGACCTACGCAAGCATTTTTGGTGGAACCATATGAAGGGAGATGCAGCAAAGTTTGTAGAGAAATGTCTTACTTGTCAACTAGTTAAGGCTAAATGCCAACATCCTTCTGGTCTCCTACAACCTTTATAGATTCCAGAATGGAAATGGGAGCATATTTTGATGGATTTTTATAGTGGGTTTACCAAATACTACGAGAGAATTTGATGCCATTTGGGTTATTGTTGATTGTTTAACTAAGTCTACTCATTTTCTACCGAGACTAGTGACATTCTCAGTGAAAGATTGGTTAAAGTTATACGTTAAGGAGATTGTTTGACTCCATAGGGTACCTATATCTATAGTATCAGACCGTGATTCAAAGTTTACTTTCAGATTTTGGCGTAGCCTTCAAGAGGCTTTAGGTACCCAGCTGAACTTCAGCACGGCTTTTCAACCTCAGACGGATAGACAGAAAGAGCGGACTATCCAAACCCTCTAGGATATACTATGGGCATGTGGGTTGGATTTTCAAGGGAGCTGAAGTGACAAGTTATCATTGATGGAGTTTTCAAATACGATAATAGTTATCGAGCGACAATTGGGATGGGGACCTTCAAAGCATTATATGGAAGATAGTGTTGATCTCCAATTCATTGGGAAGAAGTTGGTGATAGGAAGTTGCTTGGTACATACATGGTCCAACAAGCTAATGAAGATAATTGGTAAGATTAGGAAAAGGATCCAAGCCTCTTAGGGTCGCTAGAAGAGTTATGCGGATGTATTTAGGAAGGAACTGGAATTTGTAGTTGGAGACATGGTGTTTGTCAAGATTGCACCAGTTAAAGGAATTATGAGATTTGGAAATAAGGGTAAGCTTAGTCCCTATTTCATATGACTTTTTGACATCTTGTAGCGGATTGGAGTTGTTGTATATTGTGTATCCTTACCCCTAACCTTGGTCGGAGTACATGATGTGTTTCATATGTCTATGTTACAGAAGTACATTCTTGCCCCGTCGCACATCTTGAGTTATGAGCCTCTCTAGTTATTGGAGGATTTTTCTTACGAAGAGATTTCGATTCAAATCCTAGATCGAAAGCCGCAAGTGTTACGCACTAAGAAGATTCCTGTGGTCAAGGTACTTTAGAGGAACCATCTAGTTGAAGAAGCCACTTGGGAACGAGAGGGCGTGATTCAGGCATTCTACCCGGATCTCTTTTAAGACCTATCCAAGATAAATTTTCGACGACGAAAATTTTTTTAAGGAGGGGAGGAATGTAACACCCCTACGGTTCGGCTTACCTTAAGGTTAGGGGAATTTTTGTCATTTTTTCTCTCACGTTAAAGTTCATTAATATTATATGCATGTATAATATTTTGATGTCATATGAATATATTAAGTGTGATTTTTTATGATATTTTGATTAAGGTATTTCTTTTTTAGAAACATTTTTTGTACAAAGAATTTTTAGGGTTTTGCTTTATTCAAGGTTTGATTATGCAGGTTCTATTTTTCCATTCCTCTTTGTGTTGGCCTAATGTTTCTCTCCCCCTTTAGGAATTAATTTCCTTTCATAAACTCTAAGAGAAGGAATGTAGAAACTTTCCTAAACCCTATTGGTTGGAGTTTTAGAAACTTTCCTAAACACCTAAGCCTAGGGTTTTAGAAAGCTCCTCTTTTATTAACCTACTATATAAGGTTCCTTAACCCTTTTGTCTCCTTTTGTGACTCCCCACTGTTTTTATCTCGTGCACAACCCCCCCCCCCCCCCNCCCCCCCCCCCCCCTTTTGAGTTTTGTGGCAGCCATTTTTCTCTTGTGAGCATCAAACTTCCACCACCTTTTAACCCTTGTGATTTTTTACTTCTCTCATTCTCGTGCAACCATCCTTGCACGATAAGATAATTTTTGTCCTCACTTTTGTGCTGTCTTTCCCTAAGAAGACTCGTGCCCTAGGCGGCAGCCGCTTGATTGAGTCGTAGACGTGTGTTTGGCGTTCACGTTTCGGTAAACCCTAGCTACCCTTGTTTTGCTTTCAAGATATGATTTGACTTAGATTCACACGTTTCATTTTACATCTGAATAATAATGAGTTTTGACACTTTTTTATATTCATATAAGTCTTTCATATCGTTTCCATTAAGGGAGAGACTTTTTTTCGATAAAAATATGATTTTTGGAAAAAAAAAAAAACTGGGATTTTTGGATTTTCTGAACACTATGATTTCGACTTCATGTTTTGAAAATTGATTAAGAGTTTGAATCTGAAAATTTTATGGTAGGTTCTTGACATGTTGATTCACATACTGTAAAAATATTAGATCAAAATTCCATCTCTGTAATTTTAAATAAGTTTTGAAAATTTATGTTTTGTTAAAAAACAGTTTTCTGAGATCCAAGTTTAGGGTTTACTTCAGTATTGAGATCAACTCTGTTTGATCTAAAACTTTTACATCAGTATTTTAGATATATCCCTAGTAACTCCGTAAATTTTCTAAAAAAATTTATGAGTCTTGCCTACTGGAACGTATTTTCAAACCTTATTGTTTACTTAGAGGAAAACAGTTTTTTGTAACGCTTTGATTTTCATGTTTTCATACTCAAACGACATCAGATTTTCACAAAATTTTATTTGAGAAACCCTAGTATACTCAGAGTCATCCAGCATGAATTTCAGAATTTTTAAGACAACCTAGTTTAGTTTTGTCATTTTTTGTTTACCGAGTCAGCACTTAGCGTTACTTTCTATTTTTTGGTTATCGTTGTGTACTGAATGTATATAGTTCTATTATTTTAGGAGTTTAAATTTCATTTTTATTTAGCGGGTGATCAATCAAGTGAAATATTATATATGTGAAGGCTTTTTTGTTTTGCTGTGTTTGTAAAAAAACGTGGATTTCACTATGTTTTTCTCTTCATTGTTTTGATTTAGTGTTTCTATAAGGTATTTGTTGTGGTATTGTAATGTACTATGGATGATAATGTTTTATGTGATTCTGAATTTTTTTGTAAAGAAATGCATATAAGATATCAAAGATTTTTGTATGATCTCAGAATGTAAAAGATTGTGCCGTTAGAAACACATACCCACCAAATCTCTGTTAGTGCCACTCATCCTTCAGGAGAGCGTCTCTGAATCTGTTTTGTTCTGGGTGTGGTGGCGAATTCTAATAGAAGTTGGCCAGCGAACTCTGTAAGAAAATTTTCTAACCATCTGAATGAATGGAAAGTGTTTATGTAAAACTCTGTAAGAATATGCTGATTGCAATGTATGTGTTGCGTTTGTGTGAACTTAGGTATGTATGATTTTACTTATTGTGTATATTTTTATTCTCACTCCGTTTTATTTTAAAATTTTTAGATGAATAGTATGCATTGGTTACAAATGGAGTCTAGAGTCGCTGGCACATGACTAAGTTCGAGTCGCACTTTAGAAAAAAATAAGAGTTTCAGTTACTTTGTTAAAGTTTATTTATTATTTCTTATATTCTATCGACATATGTTTATGACTAGAAATAAGTTGTTATTTGACATTTCAAAATTTTTGTAATAAATCAGACTTTGTTAAATTAAATTATCAGTTTGATTTGTTTTAATAAAAAAATGACCAAGTTTGTTTGCATAAATTTTATAAATGAATTTTGGATATATTTTCAGGCCGTTACATTAAAGTCCTCCTACAATATGTTTTGTTAACATTCTTGAGTTAAATAATCTTTTATTTTGTTCCACAAGTCTTTTTAAATTTTTATTTTAGCTTCAAAATTTCATGTTTTTAGCTAAAAATGTTAGTGTATTAAGATTTATAATATAGTCCCTTTTAATTCTGGTATGAAATTAATCTAATTGTGGGTGCCAATATTCCATTTTATGCAAAGTATATTAATTTCTTAATATAAATTATCTAGTTGTATTATATTTTATGCGCAAAAGAATAGAAGACCAGGGGTGCCCTTGATAAAATATTGATACTGCCACTGGGTGAATCAATTTCGTCCACCAAATCACCAATTCCACCATGTTTCACTCTCAATTAACTATAGAAACTAATTTGCAAATGAATTCCAGTAAATTAATTAAAAATAAAGTTAAGGGGGGCTAAATTAGAAAATGTATAAAATTAAGGGAGCCAAAAGTGAAGTGTAACCTTAATTTTCATAAAACTAAACAATTTTCCTTGATATTTACTTAAGATGGAATTATACATTAAAACAAAAAAGAAAGACATGTATTTTGTTTCTGTAGGGTCTAGCATTCTCAACCCTAGGACCTATTTGGGCTCTTTACACGTGGCAAAGGAAATTAATTTGAAAAATTAATCAAAAGACAATTTTCTCGAGCAATCTGATTACTCATGACAGATCCTTTTGACAAAATGGTAGTTGAAACTACATTACAAACATTAAAAATTGGCTTGATCTGAACCATGGTGGACTTGTCCTGAAAATTAAGAGTAATTAATTGATTAATATACGTTCCATTAAGCCAATGTAATCATTTAAAATAATGATTTTTTGGTTAAATGTCGCTTTGCCTTGGTCCATAAGCAGAAAATTGTTCTTCTGGAATCCAAAATTTGGATTCTGACAATTATATAACTTCGAATATGATTTCATTGACTCTCATAAACAAGAAGAAGAATATGTTTATTTAATTGAAGCAATTCTGATCAGGAATTTCTTATGGTCCGAGACTGTGTACAAGCATTCAAGGCCTAACGTGAACTTGAATGATGTTTGTCTTCCAAAGAGAATGGAGGTTTGGGCATTAAAGACTCGTGTACTTGGAATACTGTTGCAACAACCCAACGTCTTTGGTTACTTATTAACAACCCTGCAGGCTCTATTTGGTCTAAATGGTGCCACCACTATCTGATCAAAGAGGGCTCCATTTTTACCGTCGAAGTCCAAATAATTGTTCTTGGTTTCGGGAATGCTTCTCAAGCTAGAAGTGGTTTACTGAAAACTGTCAAGTCTATATGGCCAATGGCAACGATTCTCTATAGTTTGATCCTTGGCATCCTTTATGAATTCTTTTTCACAGCCACAGATATGGAAGATGCTTGGCTCTAGACACAGGTTGGAATCTGAACAACAAAGTGAACACAATGATTCAGGATGGGGTTTGGTCTTGGCCAGCCACTCAATCTAGTTCTCAACCTCATTCTTTTTTACGTTGTACATATTCTTATTTATACATGAATTTCACAATCAGATTATAATAAATTCTCTTATCATGTAGCTAATTACAAGGAAATGATAAACTTTTAAAAAGAATATTCCTTATGAAGATCCCTTTCATGAGCGTATGATCGATCCTATGGTTCTCGGTCCATATTTTCTTTAACAGAATCTCTGGCTAGATCTTGTCACGTGTAAGGTGAGATTTCGTCTGTTCATTGGCCTCCATTATACTCAACGAAATCTTATTCCTTGAAGTGTAATGATTATCATTTTCGAATCAAATGTTGTGTCTTCTGTTTCTGCTTCCACGTGCTTTTTGAAAATGCGCGACGTAATTCTCTAGGTAGCTTTTCGATTGTCTATTGGAAGTGGTGTCGTTACGTCTTCCTATTTTCGTTTACAAATGTTTCTTAGAAACGCACAACGTGATTCTCGAGTACCTTTTTGTATGTAATGATTATTATTTTTTGTCCATTTCCATTCTCGATATCCCTTGAAAATATGCGGCACGAATTTTGGAATCATCTTTGGCAGACTACCCCTACCTCTTTTGCCATCTCCCATTTTTCCATTTGTCTGTTGTCACGATGATCCATTTCATTGCCGATGATCCATTTCATTGCACCTCGTCAGTCACGCCTTTTCGACGAATCTTTTCGTACTCGAGTACCTTGAGGCATCATTTCATCTTATCTTTCAACATTTATAAAATGAATCAAAAAAAATTCTTCACGTACGTGCCCTATTTAAAGGCCTTTGTTTTCATTCTTTTTCGTTCTTCATCTTTGATATCGTAAGTTGTTGACTTCTTCTTCTCTGCATTTCTCTCATTTCTTTGAATCATGGCAGATGAAACTTATTTTAAGTCATTTGTCCCCTTAGTTAGGTCTGAACTCTAGTTTAGGCGGTTCATGTCTTCCCACCAAGATGCTCCCCCCCCCCCCCCCCCNCCCCCCCCCCCCCCCGACATCTTGTGCACATTAGGAGAGAGTGGGTCACCAGGGTTACGATGTAGACCCCATATGAAATTATCATCCATCCAATGTACGTAGACCTAGGTCTCAAATTTCCATTATCCCCCATCTTTCAAGAATTCTTTATCACTTAGTGTTTAGCCCATTCCCAGTTTACCTCGAACTCGTATAGGATCTATTTTGAGGCTATGAATAAATGGAATAACCTAGGTTTAGGTATGGATGAACTCCAATACTTAGACATAGTCAAACACCAAGATGAAAGTTACTACCTAGCCCGTCGACCGTCAGGAAAAATGGGGGTGTTGATTATCGACCTTCCAAAGGGAGACAAAAGATGAGAACGTGATATTCTCCAAGTTGGCGGGAATCGGAGTAGTGATGGATGTTGATAACTCCCAAGAATTGAAAAATTTTCAGTAAATTGTCGAAGCTCCTTTCCCATTTTTCTTTTAATTTTTTTAATTCTTGTGAAACTTCCGCTTACTAATGTTTTGTTTTCCTTTGAACTGTGCAGATAAATTGGCCAACAAGAAACCTTTCGCGTCAAGGGCACTCAATGAAAGAATTTCCGCCTCTTACCGTTGTCCGAAGAGGAGGTGGTACGAGCTCTTGGATCTGAGAAGGGAGATTAACGTTGCTTTTGTGCCAGTTGCCATTCCCATTGTCGTTGCCTCACCATTTGTTCCCTTGACTTCCGCATCACTTTCCAAAGGCATACCCATTCCTTCTTCTTCTTTTTTCAATTTCTCATTCTTCCGCTTCGGGTTCATCTAAGCCAACGGATTCTCAAGGAGAGGAAGAAGTAAAATGAAGCCTTGTTTTAAAGAGTTGATACAAAAATAGAGATGACGAAGTGGATCCGAATAATGATCGGTGACTTCGGGGGGAGGAATGTTCATCTGAGAACGAACACGTCTAGCTCTTCCCAATTTCCTCCTGCTCTTGCTGCACCTCTTGCTCTTGTTGCTCAAAATGAGGAAGCTCCAATATGGTCAGTAACTCCTCCACCGACTCCTCCTCCTTCAACTGTTCAGCATGAACCTGCTGATGCTTCCATTTCACAAGATGCTACAAAGGGATTCATTCCTTAGAGGCTGGGATGGTACAGTGATGCCCCTCTCGTTCCTATATCAATCTTCTTTCTGAATGATGCATAGTCTTCTCACATCATTACCTGGGGAATCATGAGTGAGGCTGATACAGAGATGACACGTAGCATGAACATTGGTGAGCTTATTAGCTTTTTTAGCCATCTCATAAGGGTGTAAGTATCCTTTCTTTTCCTATTTACTTATAAATCTACTTTACCCGATTTACTTACACTTAATACTTTTCCACTTATTTTCCTCTTTTTACAGGCCATTATTCATCACAATGCCTTCCACGAGCACCACGTTGCCCGTGACCAGGCTTTGGTGAACTTTCACAGGGAAGTCACTGAGTGTCGTGGTTTCGTTGATGGTCTTCGGGCCAAGATTGAACAACTGAGGAAGACTGAGGCTGAGTTATGGGAAATCATGTAAAAGCATTCCCAGGAATCAGTTGTCGTGAAGGTGGAGAGCCTTAAGCTAGCAAACTCTCTAAAAGTGGTTGAGGAGTCTTTGGTTGTAGCTAAAGATTCTTTGGCTACAGCTGAGCAGGCTAAGGCTTTGGACATGGAAGAGAAGGAGAAGCAAGTGGAGATTGAGTATCAAGCCTTCTCTGATGAAGCCAAGCAGATGATCTATGGTTTGGATTATAAAGATGGTTCATCAAATGCCCCTCCCAGGATGCCTCTTTGTGAGTTGCCTCCCAAAGTCCAAGCTGAAGTGAACGGCTTTATGGAAGATGCAATTTTATCAGTTATGTCGCCCCCTCTAGTAAGATGATCGAGCGTTAACTTGGCCGAGTTAAAAACCGTATTTTTAGTGTCTCGAGTTAAATGCATGATATCAAAAAAGATATTTCAGTTTGATAATGTTTAATAACTCAAATCAATTTAGACATGACATAATAAATTATTTTCATGCTACTCGATTATGAGATAATGTCATGCTAATGTTTATTTGGTTGAGTTATCAATATGAGTGTACAAGCCGATCCAAGCATTATAAATGTGATTTACGCTAACACATGTTAAGCATGATCAAATGCACTTAAATTTTTGAGATTATGCATCACATAATAAATTCACATTTTTATGGATCAAACTACATATTTAAGAGAAGTAAAGTAAATAAAAAGTGAATACTTAACTTTGAGTTCAATATGTTTTTGTAAATGTCGTTTGCAAGTTCTGAATATCATTGCATGTTCCTCGTCCATTATTTTTTTCACTTTCCCTTCATGCCCCTTCATTCTTGGTTTCGGTTTGCGAGATTTGCACTTTTGAAACTTTTGGTATGGGGCTTCTATTTTTCGTTTATGTTGTTTGTTTGACCAGACTACTGCCATCAATGCAAACAAGGCCGCTAATACTATAGATACCTTCGTTGACCCTGAGACCATAATCATTTCTTAGCTTTTTTTATAATTTGTACTACTTTCCTTTTCTGTCTTACATTTTTTTTCTCTTTGTATTTTCCAATCATCAATGATAAAAGATCTTACTTTTGCAACTTTACTTCTACTAAAATTTTCTATATGTTGCACCTCGGCTTCTCTCTAAAGGCTTACAAAACTGCAATTCGTTCTTGAGGACTTGACAATTTTTTAAGTTGAAATCTGTTTTCAAACACTTGGGAAACTTTTAGTTTCAACTTTCTTCCACTCTAAAGGACTTATAGTAACTTCAAGATTCCAAGTAACTAAGTCCATTTGTAGGGACTTGCAAAACTTTGAGCTTTGAGCTTTCGTAGCACTTGAGAGATTTACAATCAATTTTTTCAGTAATAGAATCCACATTTCATAGAGCTTTATACCTCTCCTTAGAGAACGGATCAATACTTCTTTAATTGCTTTTCGTTGCGTAGTCCACTGTTAGGGATTTGTATTTTTTAGAGTTACTTTGGTTTCCTTTAGAGAAGGACTTATGGTCCGCACGCTCTCAAGGACTTAGGTTCATCGAAGACCATAGCCCTGATTTCCTTCAAAAAGAAGGACTTATGGTACACCCACTCTCAAGGGCTTAGGCTCGTTGAAGAACCATGGCCCTGATTTCCTTTAAAAGGGACTTATGGTTTGCCCGCTCTCAAGAACTAAGGTTCATCAAAGAACCATGGCCTCAGTTTCATTTAGAGAGAATGACTTATGGTCCACCTGTTCTCAAGGACTTAGGTTCATCGAAAAACCATGGCCCTGATTTCCTTTAGAGAGAACGACTCATAATCCGCCCGTTCTCAAGGACTTAGGTTCATCGAAGAACCATGGCCCCTGACTTCCTTGAAAGAGAAGGACTAATGGTCTACCACTTACAATGACTTAGGTTCATCGAAGAACCATGGACCCGGTTTCCTTTAGAGAGAAGGACTTATGGTCCAGACGCTTTCAAGGATTTAGGTTCCTCGAAGAACCATGGCACCGGTTTCCTTTAGAAAGAAGGACTTATGGTCTGCCCGCTCTGAAGGACATAGGTTCATCAAAGAATCATGACCTCGGTTTAATTTAGAGAGAGGGACTTATGGTCTACCCGCTCTCAAGGACTTAGGTCCATTGAAGAACCATGACCCCCATTTTCTATAGAGATAAGGACTTAGGCAGAACCCTAATTCCGTTGTTATTTACTGTGCTGGAGAAGTGAGAGAGTTGACACCAAACGTTTTACGTCAAAAACCCTTGTGGAAAAAAATCACGCGAAAATATTCACTATAATATATTTACAAGTTAGAAAAAATATCTTTTTAGATGCATAGCATTCCGCTGACAATATGGTCCTTCCCATTCAGTCTGAGCTTCCCTTCTGCTTGAAAGATTTTCTTCAAGACTAGATCTCATTCTGATTATAATTGGCCATTCTAATTAAGTATTTTTCCCTCCGTTCCTCCAAAAGATCAAGATTTTCCTTTAAGAGTTCCCCGTTTTGATGCTTTTCCAGGCTCAATTTCATGATTGGACTTCCAATTTAAACAGGTATCACGGCTTCCATTTCGTATGCCAAAGTGAAAGGGGTTTCACCTGTTGCCTCTCTGAGAGACGTATGCCTATAATACTGCTGGTAGTTCCTCCACCCATTTTCCTTTTGCTAACTCTAGCCTTTTTTTCCTACATTAAAGTATGATGCGATTCGACCTTTCTTCTTGTCCATTCCCTTACGGGTAGTACGTTGTAGAAAAATGATTAATAATCCCCAAGTCTTCACAAAATGACTTAACTATCTTCTATTGAACTAAAGTTCATTGTCAAATATGAGTATTCGGGGAATTTCGTACCTGCAGACTATATTTTTTCACAAGAATCCATTTAATTCCTCTTCTCGAATCCTTACATACTCTTCAGCCTCAATCCACTTTGTAAAATAGTCTGTTGCTACCAACATAAAATGTTTCTGAGCTGGTGTCATAGGAAGCAAGCCACAGGCTTGCCACTGTATTAAGTTCTTCGGGCTCCCTTTTTGCTACAAAAGCAAAGCGTTGGCATTTGTTGCATATTTTCACATTTTACTTGGCATCTTGGTGCACTTTAGGCCAGTAATACTCTTTATTTAATACTTTGTGGGCTAACGATTTCCCCCGGTGTGATTCCCACATATTCCTTCATGGATTTCAGTGAGCATATACTAGGCTTCCTTTTCTTTTAGACATTTCAAATACGGTCCTGAAAAAGACCTTTTATATAGTACCCCGTTAATTAAAGAATACCTGACACTTTATTGCTTGACATTTCTTGTCAGATGCATGTCTTTAGTTAATTCCCCTTTCGCGAGGTAATAGATGATATCATCTTGTCAGTTGGATTCCTCTTCTGTTTTCGCACCCGCTACATTTGACAATGAAAAATAAGATGCTTGGCTTTTTTAGAAACTCCACTGGCATGCTTCTTTTGTAAGGGAATTCCAGCGACGATCCTACATTTGCTAGCGCACCTGCATGTCCATTTTCAATCCTAGGGATTTGATGAATCTCGTAGGTTTTCAACAAGCTTAGCAGCTCTTTTACCTATTGCAGATAGTTTACCATTCTTTCATCGTTTGTTGTAAATTCTCTCGTAACATGCTTTACGATTAACATAGATTCACAAAATATCAGTACATTCGTTACCTCAAAATCCAGTAGCTTGCCATTTCATAGACGTTCTTGGTTCGTCTTGGATTTCCTACTAGTCGAGTTCAATTGCCCATTTCACCATTCTCCCGCTAATTTGAGATGAGTGCAACAGACATCTGATGGGTGAGTCTATTAACACTTTTATGCTCTAAGTTTGGAAATAAAGCCCCAGCTTCTTTGCAGCAACCACAACAACTAATACTAATTTCTCCATTCTTTTATACCTTGCTTCAGCCGCCACCAAACCCTTACTCACAAAGTAAACGGGCTTCTTCTTTCTTTCTTCTTCCCTTATTAGAATGGAACTACCAGCAGTTTGTGATACTACCATGTAAAGAAGTAGTTTCTCACTAGGTTTCATTTTTTTAGAGCAACGGAGGAGTCGTCAGATATTCCCTGATTCTTTTGAAAGCAACTTCACATTCTTTTTCAATTTTGTGAAGAACGGCTTGCACTTGTCTGTTGGCCTTGAAAGAAGTCTGTTTAAGGCCACCAATTTTCTCGTCAAACTTTGTATCTCCTTAAGATTTTTTGGGGACTTCATCTCCATGATAGCCTTCGTCTGGGCCAGGTTGACTTCAATTCATCGTTGTGTCACTAGATGGCCCAAGAACTTTCCCGCTGCTACACCAAATGTGCACTTCTTTGGATTCAACTTCATGTATTTCTCAAGATCGAAAAGGCCTCATCAATATCCCTTATATTACCTTCTTGTTTACAACTTTTTACTAGCATATCGTCTACATAAACCTCCACGGTTTTTCTGATTTACTCAAAAGATTTTGTTCACGAGTCTGTGATAAGTTGCACCTTCATTTTTCAGTCCAAAATGCATTACTTTATAACAGAAAATATCTTGTTCGGTGATAAATAAGGTCTTTTCTTGATCACGTTGGAACATTTTTACTTGATCATATACTGAGAAGGCGTCCATGAAGCTTAGCAGTTCATGTCCTGAAGTTGCATCCACCATCTGATTTATTATCAATAATGAGTAATCATCTTTTAGGCAGGCTATGTTCAAATCAGTGAAATCACCACAGATTCTCCACTTCCCGTTCTTCTTCTTTACCATAACTACATTGGCGAGACATTTTAGATAATCCACTTCTCAGATGAAGTCAGCTTTCAAAATTTTCTCCACTTCTTCTTTGATCTCTTTGTTCCATTCTGGGGTGAAACTTCTCTTCTGTTGCTTTACTGTCTTTATAGTGGGATCTGTATTTAATTTTTGCATAATATTTTTCAGGAATACAAGTCATCTCCATTGTCGTTACGATGCAGATGCGAGCAGCAGCCTGATCTCCCTTTATCATCTTAATCCCATCTGGAGATGGATACTATAGTACCTGATAAAAGGTGGACGGAATAGCTTTCATCTTGTGTATCCATGTTCTTCCTAGAATGGTGTTGTACGGGGATGAGGTGTTCAGGACCACAGATTATGTCAAATGGTTGAACGGCTTAGCATTCACTGGGAAAACGATGATTCCCTCATAATAGCTAATGGCCCCGTTGAAACCTATCAGCGGCTGCGACGAACCCTGCAATTGTTGATCTTACTTTGACATCTTCTCAAGAGTTGATCAATGTAAGATGTTGATCGCACTCCCGTCATCAATCAGTACCTTTCTCAGCAGGCAATTTCCAACCTAGATAATAATGAGCAGAGCATCATTGTGACGTCCGTCATGTTCTAGGTCTAGCTCATCCAATATCAGCGGTAGATTCCCGTTGTCTCTCGTGGAGCTTCCTTTTTCCATATGTTCTTCCAGCATCAGCTTCTTACAGTACATCTTCCTTTCCTTTCTCGTGGTTCCCTCATGTTCGGTCAAGGCGATAATTATGTCAACAATCCTAAGGGGTTGCTTCCCTCTATCTTAGACTTCCTTTTCTGCAGTTTCACACATATGCTCATCTTTATGCACATAATGTTGTAGGTACTCCTCAATATAAACCTTAAGTTGAAAGCAATCCCTCGTGTAATGTCTATACCACTTATGATAAGAGCAATATTTATCTTCATCTTTGTATTTCAGCTCCTTTGTTAACGGGGTTGGCCTCTTCAACCAAGATTTGTCCTTATTATTCTAGGAATTTAATTTATCGGGATCGTGAAGGGTGTATAGACTTTATCTTTGGAATGGATTCTATCAGCATACCTTCCTTAGCTTCTCATTTTTATCCTGTTTGCTCTCTCCGCTTGTGTCATCTCTTCCCATTCTCTCTGATATTTTCCTACTGGGCCCGAAGCCTTGTTTTCCTTTCGGTTGCTCCTCCATTCTCCACACTGTCAATTTCAACAAACTTTTCTTTTCCTCCTCCAAAGTGATGTGATTTTGTGCCCGTTGGAATGTCTCTGCCATAGACAAAGAGGGGTGAATTAGGATCCAACCCTCGTCTGAAAGTTAATCTGGCTACGCGATCATCATAACTTTCCACCTTGGCCATCTCATCTTTGAATATGTGAGTATACTCTAGCAAGAATTCTCCCTTTTTATAGAGATGGTCAGGAGATACTTTGAATCTTCCTTTATCGAGCGATATGTGGAGTATTGTTCTAAAAGATCGAAGACATAACAATAAAGTTAGTAAATGAATGAGTGAGAAATGAATGATACTATTTCAGAGCAATTCCCTCTAGGCTGGTAGGGAACATTTTGCACATTAGTTCATCCTCGTGTTGCTGTAGGGCCATCACTTGCATGAACTATCTGAGATGATCAAACGGGTCAGACTTCCCTTCGTAGCACTTGAACTTCAGCGTTGCAACTTTCTTGGGTACCGGGGTAGCTTAAATCTCTAGACCTAACAGTGAATGGGTAAGTCACTTACGGTCAGCCTTTCCCATACTTTCCAACTTCCTCATCTCCATCTTCTTTCTTTCAAGCATCTCCTCCACTACCTTTTCAGTTATGATTGTAGGCAGACGTGCATCTCTCGCTGTCTCCTTTATGTGAAGTTCGGATCGTATCTCCCTGTCTTCTTGCTGCATGTTCTTGCTGATCTGAGGGTTTACTCGTCTGACGTCTTGTCGATCTTGATCTGAACAATTCTCCAATTCTTGATTGTTAGTCCGTTGACTACCTCTGCACGTGTCTAGGCCAATTCATGTTGTAACACATTAATCTGATCCTGAACTATCTGACATGCGCTGTGTAGCATCTTAGTGCTTCGTTGCTCCATCTTTTACATTCCCATAAGAATTTTCTGGAGCATCTCAACTAGTGGAGTGGGTTGATCAACATGATCATTCATATTCCTAGTTTTGTTTCCCTCATTGAGGGCAACATTCAATCTAGTTCTAGCCATTTTTTGTTTTGGAAGGGTTCTCTCGAGCTTTTTTCCTCACTCTCAATGAAAGCACCAAAATGTAAAGAATTTTTCTGATAAAGGAAAAATCTATCACGCACAAGTAGTAAAGGTAATAAATGAGAGAGAGTAAGAAAGTAAGAACTAGAAAGCTTTATTTGGTTGTATTTTATTGATTTTTTTGAGGTGATACATACTCCTATCTATACATGAAGATCCCTTTCATAACTGTATGATTGATTCTACGGTTCTTGTTCAATCTTTTATTTTTTAGATTGATTAGGAAGATGTGTTGATTAGGAGCAAATTGCCAGATGGTTGTTTGCCCACACCAAGAGGAAAGACCCTAAAATCTCTTACTCTCAAATTAGCTTTCATTTCTTCAATGTATAATATTTGGAAAGAAATATATTTTAGGGTTTTTCACGGCAAAAGTAGAGATATAATAACTATTAATTTGTGATTCCATTATGAGCATTGTTGTGGATAGACATTAGAATGAAAGGGGTTCCCTAATCTTGATGTAAATAGATATCTTCAAACTCAGTGAACTCTTCCTGACCATGTCTTTGGTGGCTAGATCTTATATGTTTGGTTTTGGCATCTTTGAATCTGACCTTTTTTGTGGTCCCCATGATACGTCGATTGTATTTGTAACTTCTTTCTTGCTATACAGATTATTTTCCAAAAATAATAACTAGTATGTGTCCAAAAACAATAACTAGCATGTGTAGTTATAACAAACAATCTATAGTTTTTCCCTGTTCTTTTTTCTGATATTGAAAACTATATGGAATGCTAAAAAAAATCTTGTATGAAAGCATACAAGATCTAGAATTTTTTATTATTATTTCCAATCCACGGATATAAGACAGAATCGAGGGGATTGAAGAGTGTTTTATCAAAACCAAAACGAGTCTTCTCCTCTATATCCTTCACCAGTCGGCCAAGCTTGTGGTTGGACATAAGACCACAAAAAGATCTCTCTAAGCTTTCTTTCTTCTCTCTTTGTTAAAATGACGGACAACACATCAAAACTTAGGTGTTATATTAAGAGAGGAAGAAGAAAATACTATAAAGAGAATTATTGTCACCAAAATAAAACCCTCCACTCCCCATAATGTAACCGCTGAACATGCATGTGAATGACACAGTTAGCTACCTATTTTGCAAATGGATAATGACTTTGGGTTATAACAAGGCCAAGAACCAGAGTACAATTATAAAAGATTAACCAAGACAAGAAGTGGGACCCTTTGAATAAAAATACCATCGGCTCCAAATTAATAAAATCTTCCAATTAAGTGCATATATAGTTGGATCTATAAATCATTCATTATAATTAATTTTTATATAAAATTATAATTGCACTTCAAGAATATTTTATATTGCTCGAAATAATTATTCTAAACCATTACTTATTTTGTGACCCCTTCATATATATGGTACCATGTATAGTTGAGTAAAAATATTATTGAGGCCATTTATGCGTTTATGCGTCTATTATTTTTCTCAAAGTTCAACTTCATTCTACTGGTCATCATAAATTATTTTCATAATCTATGTCTCATGTAAAATTATCAAGTATCTAGTACACTACTAAACACATATTAAATGCTTAGATTACTGTGATCACATAAACGAATAACCTTAAGATATTCTCTTATCACTTTCATGAAGTGTTTATGGATTTCTTAAAGAATCCACTGAGTTCACTATTTATTGACTTTGCCATCCAAACCTAACTAGTATGTTAACTCAAAGAGTTCCACTTTTAATAAATCAAAATGACAAAATCAATTAATAAAAAATCATAATTCTCTTAGAATTAAGAGCAAATGTACATGTAAGGATATAACTAAAAGAAATATCACAGCGAAAATAATACTGATCTTTAATTTATTTGCAAGACAACCTAGTCAATGTTATAGAAATGAATCAAGAGATTACATTTGACATATGAACCTAAAAAGTTCTTCTTTTCCACGTCAAGATCTGAACCTATATACGTGAGCATACTAATGCCTCGATCTATGTGCCAACAATACCAAGTCGCACCCCATTGCTGCCATGCAAGCCATTGACCGCCACCATTCATTCTTCGACCGTGTGTATCTTATCATGTGAATCTCGAGATCTTGTGAGCTTCCTCGTTCCTTAGTGTGTGGACACTCAAAGAATTGAAAAATATCTCTCTTTTCTCTCTCAATATTTTCAGCTAGATAAAGAGTTTTCCTAGAGATGTCTCTTCTCCTAACTAATGATGTCAATAGACTTAACCCCTAGACTGAGAAAAGCATCTTAGCGAAAGCGATATTCGACTATTAGGATTGAAGGATCAATCCTATCATAAAATTATATATTTAATTAAATTTAGTTTTAGTTGATAATTTCCATTACTTAAAATCAGAACAAATTATTTTAAATGGTTGACTACTAGCTATTCATGTCATGTCTATTAATTACCGTCACGATAACACCTAAAACTCATAGGTTAGCTCGCATATCATAAGGATAAATATGCTCTTGGCTAAATAATTAATAAAGTCTATTGATCAAACAAATGATAAGATTTATTAATTATTTATTACAATTAATTCCACTATAACATGGTAATTGAACTCCAATCATATTTGATATTACGCAAAGTAATTATCTTCAACTTATTTTTCATTATGTATTACCCCTCATACTATAGTACCATGTATAATTAGATGAAGTACTATCGAGTTAATTTAAACATCTCTCATATCCTTAAGTTTCATTCTTATACTATAGTACCATGTATAATTAGATGAAGTACTATCGAGTTAATTTAAACATCTCTTATATCCTTAAGTTTCATTCTTATTCTATTGATCAACCAACTTGATGTCTCAAGTACAATTATCAAATCTCCAATAATCCATCAATGATATTAAGCGCTTAGCTTGCCATGATCATAAATACGGATTCTATTAAGGGGTACAATGTCACTTACTTAAAAGTGTTTATGAAGTTTATTATTGAGAATCTACGTCTCCCCATTATCTAAAAACATAGTTATCCAGCATAAATATATGCTAATCTATAGAGTCTCGATCATAATAGATCGAAATAATTAAGCTATTAAATATGAGTTCATAATTTTCACAAGATTAAGAGCACTCATAATATTATAGCAATGAGTCATTATTCTCTTAAGATATTACTTTACCAAAAAGAAGACTCATTAGTCCTTTCAATGCATTTCAAATGTACCAGTATATTAACTAGGTACTCTGCATGGTGATCAAAGTAAGTCACTCTACATGATAGAGTTAATACATTCCAGTATTTCTTAGTAAAGCACACAGCTTCACTAGACTCTGAAAAATAGATATTTACAGGTCATAAAGAACTCTTGTAAATACCTTGTTCCTTTAAACTAAACTCTGTAGGACCATAAATCAAGTATTATATGCTTATATACCTCCTACAACAATGTACTGCATGTAATATAAGAATAATCATTTATTATAATTCAAAATTAATGTTTCTATAAAAACATAGAATTCACATGAATTAAGGGCATAATCCTGACAATCTCCTAGTTTCCCAAAGCACATCTATAACTAGCTTAACTGTCACGTTCTCTACATGTGAAGTAAGCATATTTGTGGCTAAATTCTTTGTAAATGGGTTTGCTAGGTTTTCCACTGAAGTGACCTTAGAGACAACTATATATCATTGATGTATGATCTTGAAAACGATATGATACTTCTGCTAAATGATTTTTCCTCCTTGATGGTTTCGAGGTTATTTGAATTCTGCTCTAGGGTTATAATAATAGATAGTGATTGAGATTCTATTAATCGTGTCAATCTCTAACTCTCCTTGGAAATTGTACGGCTAGACAGCTTTCGAAGCAACAACATATTTAACTTATGTGGTTGAATCCGCAATATTGTTCTAGTTTGCACTCCTCCAACTGACCCCACCTGTCTCTATATGATTGAAAATCTGAATCCATATACCCAATTGGTATGAGATTTTCACCATGATAGACAAGCATATGATCCCTCATTCTTGGAAGATACTTGAGTATATACTTCACAACTATCTAGTGCGATCTAACTAGATTTGACTGATATCGGCTTCCATACCAACTATGAGACAAATATTTGGTCTCACATAGAATATTGCATACATGACTCTTCCCACCACAGAAGAAAATGGAATTATCTTCATGTTATCTATCTCATCCTGTGTTTGAGGACGTTGATCCTTAGATAGATGAATTCCATGCCTAAAGTGTACATCTATGTACATAGATTGGGATATGTATATTCTTCAAGATATACGGAGATCGGGATACGCATATCTTTCATGAATTCCATGCCTGAGTGTTATCTATATATTCAATTGGGATAAGCATATCCTTCAAGATTTTCAGTAACAAATGACTTTAATCCAAGGATATATGTTGTTTGTCTTAAGTCCTTGTAGCATCCCAAAATTTTTACTAAAAACTTCCTTTAATATTTAATATAAAAGCCCACGGAAGCTAAGTTAATTTTTTTTAAAACTAACAAAAGAGTGTAATAAAAACATAAACATAAATTTATTTAATTTGAATCACCTAAAAATGTCGTTTAACAACAATAAAAGTCTATGCCATCAATTGCCTTGCGAAACATTAATATTAAAAGTAGTTGAAACTATAATAAACAATACAACTTCAAACATTTTCCCAAAATTACTTTTTGACTTTATTCTCGTGCCAGAAACTCTACACTTCATCCATAACGAATGCAACATCATCATCTGAAAGTTTTAGAATAAACGTAATGAGTATGAAAATGTACTCAGTATGTAAAATCATACATGTATAACATCATAGAAAGGAAAATCACATACAATACATATCATTATTTTTTTACAGAGTTTCACGTACAGTACTTATCATTCATTCAGAATGTTCTTATCTTTTCTTACAGAGTTCACTGGCCAACTTCTGTTAGAGTTCGCCACCACACCCATAACAGAATAGAATAACCCATCAATAAGATTTATTAGCTGTAAGGTACGTACAAATCACAATTCACACGAGTACGACTCCGCACCTTCAAGATGGTGGAACCAGTTGCAATAATGTCTTCCCACAAGACTAACTAGAATATATACAAATACATTTCCTAAGGATAAGGCAAACAATACAGAGTTTTGGGCTACGTGACTCTGATAACATACAGTGTTTTATGTTTCATTATCGTGTGTGATAGTCTTTATTATCTTATAACTCATATACTTTCCGAATTTCAGAATCGTACAATACATTCTCATTATGAAATAAAAGTACAATTGAACATTGATAACATTACGAAGCTACGTCAAAACATGGAAAAATAATCAAAGTTTTATTCTAAGATTTTCTGGCACAAAAGACAACACATTGTTATATATGTAAGATTTCACTTTTCCGATCGAGAAATTACAGAATTAAAAATCCTAAAATAGATAACATTATATTTCTTAGAACGATACGGTTTATATACTCGAAAACTAACGTTAAAGTGCAGACTCAGATAAAATCGACACAACATATGCTAAGGTATCCTAAAAATTATAAATTTCTTACTAGCCGCTCTCTAATATCACAGAGTTTCACATATTTAATTGCTTAAAAATCTGATGATTTTTAGGTTGTCAAAACCTGAAAATAAGGTTGTCTCATAAAACTGTTTCTTTCAAATAAAATAGTAACATTCGAAAAGATATTTCAGTCTGAAAAACTTGTAAAAAACTTTTGAAAATTTATAGATTGTTAAATACACTCTCAAAAGGATACAATAAAAGTTTTAGGTTAAACATCTTAAACCAGAATATCAAAAAACTACTTTCTCCTATACTAACTAGAAAGTTATAAAAAATCTAAAACAAACAGAGATCGAATTTTACCCTTATTTTTCTACCGTAAGAGTTTCAACATGTTAAGAATACACCTAAAATTATCAGGTTCAAATTCCCACGTTTGAGTTCCAAAACATCAGTTTGATTTCATAATATACAGTGAATCCAAAAATTTCCTGATTTGTGAAAGAAATTAGATCTTTTTATTATAATGTTTTCTTACTCGAAACAACCTTTTGAAACAAAAATAAACTTTTATACACATTTTAACCTAGTTTTTATCCAGAATCTTTTCTTTGAAATCATGCAAAAATAAAAATAATAAAGTCGAAATAAAATGATCTAAGTCATGTGCCACAACCACCCCCTAGAGCCTAACCCTCCTTAGGAACTAGGGTTCTTTAGTGGTGAAATTGAGAAAAAGATTTTGTGCAAGGGGGAGAGAGAGATGTTGTCGCACAAGGGGAGAGGGAGGGAGATTTCGTGCAAGAGAAAGATGTGATAATGAGGAAAAAAGAAAAGGTTGACCTAAAATACCATGTCATATAACAAGAAATATTCTTAAACCTCTCATCTATACCCTACATATCATTCTAGGTTTAGGAAAGAAATCAAAGTCTCCTAAATGGGAGAAGAGGTGGTCGACCAATACAAGGTAAAGGGGGATAACTCTAATTTTCATCTTCCTTCATTTGAATTAACTAAAACCTAACATAATTAACTTTTATAATATTATTTCCCCCTTTTAGATAATACTAAAATAAAAATAATATAAAAATTGTCACATCCTATGCATAGTAAAGAATTTAATATAATAATAATAACATGGAACAAAAATTACACATTAAAGTCCTATGTGTCACGTGCCACATAGTACACAGGTCCATTAATTTGATATATTCTAATTATCACATAATCTAAGGGGTTAAAGCTATAAATATGGAATGTCACATAAAAAAATAAGGCTAAGGTTATAATCCATAAGACATATGTGACTAAATTATAGTCACTCTTACCTTAAAGTTAGCCAAATAGTAGGGGTCTTACATCATCCCCTCCTTACATGAATTTTCATCCTAAAAATTTATTGGAATCAGATCTTTGAAGAGGTCTGGATATAGTGCATGAATCTCTTCCTCATGTTCCCACGTGGCCTTTTCTAATTGATGATTTTCCAAAGTACCTTGACCAAAGGAATCTCCATAATGCGCTACACTTACGTCCTAAGGTCAAGGATTTGAATTGGAACCTCCTCATAAGTTACGTCTTTCCATAACTGAAGAGATTCATAACTCAAAATGTGCAACTGGTCGGGAATGTACTTCAGAACATAGACCCATGAAAAACATCATGTACTCTTGCCCAAGCTGGAGGTAGGGCTACGCGATAAGCGACAACTCCAGTACGTTCCAAGATCTCAAAATGACCTATGAAACGAGGACTAAGATTTCTCTTCTTTCCAAATCTCATAACACCTTTTACAAGGGCAATCTTGATAAATACCATGTCTTCGACTATAAATTCCAGGCTTTCATACATACGTTCGCATAACTCTTCTAGCAACTCTGTGCGATTTGGATCATTTTCTAAATCATGTCAATATAATCATTAGCTTCTTGGTCTATTTCTAGACCTAGCAACATTCTATTGCCAACCTCCTCACAAGGAATAAGAGATCGACACTTTTTTTCCATAAGGCTTCGAAGGGCTCCATCCCGATTGTTGCTTGGTAGCTATTGTTGTAAGAAAACTTGGCAGCTTATCACTGTAGTTCCCCTGAAAGTCCAACACACACACTTGGAGCATATCCTCAAGAGTTTGAATGGTCCATTCTATCTGTCCAACTGTCTGAGGGTGAAAATTCATGCTAAAACTTAGTTGGGTACCCAAATTTTCCAGAAGACTATACTAAAATATTGAAGTAAACATTGGATCACAGTCTGATACTATAGATACTAGTGCCTCATGGAGTCTAACAATCTCTTTAGCATATGACTTTACCCAATTCTCCACTGAAAATGTCATGGGACCTGGTAGAAAATGAGTAGACTTGGTCAAGCGATGGATAATAACTCAAATGGAATTAAATCCCCTCGAAATCTCTGGTAAACTTACTTCAAAGTCCATTGCATATGTTCTCATTTCCATTCTAGGATCGCTAAAAGCTGTAAGAGGCCGGAATGGTATTGGCGTTCGACTCTCACTTGTTGACAAGTAAGACACTCCTTTGTATATTTTGCCACAACTATTTTCATGTTGTTCCACAAAAAGTGTTTTCGTAGGTCTTGATATATCTTTGTGCTATGCAGGTGGATTGAGTAAGGAGTACAGTGAGCTTCCATAAGAATCTCCCTTTTTAGCTCCTCATTCTAAGGTATGATAACTATGTTGTTGAATTTGAGTACTCCATCTCGGGACATCAAAAAACCTTTCATTTTTCTCGGATGTGATCTTTACTAATGTTGAATCCTCATTTTGTGCATCATGCATCCTATCTTAAAGTGTAGGTCACATTATCATTGAGCAAGCTTAGCCGAGGCATTTTGGACCAAGATTTCCAACTCCAAACTTTCTAAGTCATATTGAATGAATTTCTGAGTAGAAATGTGGGTTGGTAGAGAACATGATTTCCTACTTAGTGAATATGATACCACATTTGCTTTTCCAGGATGGTAGATCAAACAATCATAATCCTTAACAAGTTCCAACCATCTATGATGCCTTATATTAAGCTCTTTTTAAGTGAAAATATACTTTAGACTCTTATTATCTGTGTAGATTTTGACCTTTGTTTTGTAGAGATAATGATGCCAAATTTTCAAAGAAAAAACTACCGCTCTGAATTCTAAATCATAGGTTGGGTAGTTTTTTTCGTAGGCTATAACTTTCCTGTGCTCCATCAATACATAACTCAAGCCCACTCATGACATCAACTTTTGTTTAAGGTTCTTGGAAACTCTTTCCGCACTCTTTTATCCACGTGCATTCTTTCTCGTTAACTTAGTCAACGATGTAGAAATCTTAGAGAATCCCTCCATAAATCTTTGATAGCAGTCTGCCAATCCCAAGAAACTCCTAATCTCCTTAAACTTCATCGGACATTTCCAAGTCATTACTGCTTGTATCTTTACCGGATCAACTGATATGCCATCCTTAGAAACTACGTGTCCTAAAAGGGCACTCTTTAAAAAACAAAACTCGCACTTACCAAACTTGGCATACAATTTTTTATCCTTTAAATTCTCAAGTGTGATTCTGAGATGTTCTACATGTTTTCCTTTGGACTTAGAGTAAATTAGAATGTCATCAAGTCCATGAATGTAGTAGGGGCATTCATCAACCCAAAAGGCATGACTAAAAACTTGTAATGTCTATATCAAGTCTGAAAAGCAGTCTTCGATATTTTCTCTTTCTCCACTCTTAGTTGATGATACCCAGATCGCAAGTCAATTTTTTAGAAAACTCATGCTCCATAGAGTTGATCAAACAAATACTCAATTCTAGGTAGGGGTACTTATTTTTAATGGAATCTTGTTCAACTCTCGACAGTCGATGTATTACCTCATAGATCCATCCTTTTTGTTTATAAAGAGGACGGGTGCTCCCCAAGATGAGACACAGGGATGAATAAAGCCCTTGTCCAATCAATCTTGAAGCTATTCCTAAAGATCCTTCATTTCTACAGGTGTAATATGATATGGAGCTTTAGACATAGGGGTTGTCCCTGGAATTAACTCTATATTGAATTCTACTTCTCTAACAGACGGTACGCCTAGCAACGTCTCAGGAAAAACTTATAAGTAGCTAGTCGTCCTTGATTTCCAAACATTTTCCATATGTTAAACATAATTTCTATAGCTTTGTCGACATGGATTGATTTTGTTGTTTCAACACATTAGACATAAAAGCCAACATGTATCAAGGAGCCACCTCATCCTTCCTATTTCACATGGAATCTACATCAGTCTCCTCCTTAGAGGAAAGTTCAGTGGGAGAGGACAGGGGTCCGTAAAAACATATATAATTCCCTCTTGAATTAAGATAGGTTACGCTTCCATATAACATAGTTTGTTACATCGAGTTTGTTTTCTTTCATTATAGATGCTAATGGGTTTATGGACGACTTTTAGTTATTGAAAAATACTAAAATCTCAATGACTACATGAACATTCTAATTTAAGCTTACATATTAAACATCAAATAAAACTCAAAAATATTCATGCAATAATACGAAATGATATTCCAACTTTCATAAATATTCACACGCTTAGACAAAATGTACATTTATAAGGTATGTAGGATAATCAAATTCAATTAATTAGTAATATGAAATTAATACATAGTATTCCACTAATCTAAGTCCAGTGTACACCATTATTTCACCCTCAAACTTGTGTTTAGTGAGCAGCTCTTGCTTAGGCAAGTCGTCCAAGTTATACACTTCTTAAGTTGATCATTCCAAAGATCATGCTTTTAATATCTACGTTTCAAATACCCTCTTTTGAGCAGTTTTCAATGTTGAAGACGAGCTACCCTAGCATGTTTCTATGATCCAATAATGGAGACCGCATGTATCGATTAAGAATCCATCTTCCACTTGAATTTGTAGGACGTGAGTTTTTATTACCCTGAGTTATTAAGTATCATTTAATAATTAGAAAACTTAATCTTTAGTAGCTTACCTCGATTAATTAAGCATGCTCAATTAGTAAGTTTTTGGGTAAATACAATTTTATCTAAAATCTAATAATTCTAGAATTTAACTAAAACAATTAAATATATAGCAAGATTATTAAAATTAAAAATTCTTTCTTAGTTGACCTAATTATATAACTTAATAATAAGCTTCCATAGTTAGTCGTTTTATGCTTATGATCGATTATGCTTAGTTTTATCTTTCATTATGAAATCACAAACATTTTATTTTTTTAGAAACTTAAAGTCACATAATATCTAATAGTGAGCATAAAATAAAATTATCCTAGCATGCTAAGGCATAAAACATCATATTTAAATTAATATGGCATAAAAGATCAAAACCCTTGTCTTGCATAACCTTAATTTTATCTCAATTTAAAGTAGGTTGAGATGTGATTCTCCAGTCTCGCAACTGTCTACCGCTACTTGCTGCCACGCCTACCACCAGCGGACAACCGGTGGGTTGTCGCTGCTATCTTGACTTGTGGCATTGACACCCTGACACGGTGTTATTAGTGCTAAGCACAGCAGCCCAGTGTTACCACGAGGCAAGAGTCTGTCCTACTACCACCACAGGGTAGCGACATTTGCATTCTTGTCGTGCATGCAATGGCCTTTCCCACTACCGCAAGCGCGCGATGCAACCTCTTGCTACTTCACCGTGAGTGCACGGTGTAGCCTCCTACTGCTCTGCCACGATGTCTCTCTTCGGCTTCTCTTTTGTATCGCTTTGGGGGTCCATCAGATCTGAACTTTTACATGATAAAAATTATAACTTTCATGTAGAAAGCTTACGAGAATTCTATGAACAATAAATATGAATCTAAGGGAAAGCAACCTCTTTGTAGGTTGTCCCTTTTAACTGCATAACCAATGGAAAATACACAAAATCTCACGATTATGCAAGGGAGACTAAAGAAAAAAAATCCTGCAAAATAGAGTTAAGGGTCTATGAATCTACTCATTCATAGAGCATTCCTTCTAGCAATAGGCATCTAATGAACAATCAAACTTGGAGCCTTGATACCAATTGAAGGAAATATCCCAATGAGAATCATCTTGATCTTTAATTTATTTGCAAGACATCCTATTATATGCTTATAGAAACAAATGCATAGATCACATTTGACACGTGAACCTTAAAAATTCTTCTTTTCCACCTCAAGAACCAAACCTTCCCATCCGTAGGAACTTATGACTCGATCTATGTGCCAACGAAACCAAGCTACACCCACTGCCGTCGTGCAAGCCACCAACCTTCTCCATTGATACTTCGACTATGTGATGTCATATCAAGTGAATATCGAGATATTATGATTTTTCTTTCTATTTCGTTGATTGTCAACCAAGAACGAGTGTGTGGGAACTCAAAGGATTGGAAAAGATCTCATTTTCCTCTCCCCATATTTTCGACTAGAAAAGGGTTTCCCTAGGGTTGCCTCTTCTCTCAACCAGTGATTGTCAATAGAGATAAACCCTTGAGTGAGAGAAGCCTCCTATTGAAATTTTTATATTTGATTAATATTATTAAATTAAAAAATAATTTATGTACCTTAAAATAGGATGGAATTAATTTAAATTGTTGACTATTAGATATTCATGCCGTCCTATTAATTATCGGTCCCGAAAATACCTAAATCCATAAGTTAGCTCGAGGACCTTAAAGATAAAAACACTTTTAGCTAACTAATTATTAAAGTCTGCCATCTCAAACTCATAATTAAATTTATTAATTAATTTTAATTAGCAAGCAATTCATTCAAAAAGAGAGACTCGACGAAGTAGAAGAGGCATACTTCAAGGGCTACACAAAAAACAGGCCAAAAGCCTCAAGGGGGATCGTCCAACAATTGAGGAGGAAGGTTTCATTTAGAAATAACAAGAAATTTATTAATGGCTGAATCAGGAATGTATTACTGATTCCAAAAGCTTGTCCCTGATGGTATTGACAATGGTTCTAACTATGGAGTTCTAATTATTAATTTCAATTATTTTCATTATAAAATTGTAATTGAACTCCAATCTTATTTTAAATTACTCGATGTAATTATCACCAACCTATTATTCATCTATCATGTATAATTAGATTAATTGCTATTAAACTAATTTATACACATCTCATATTTTTAAGTTCCTAATCACGTTCTATTGATCAATTATGATAATTTTCATACCTGATGGCTCAAGTAAAATTATCAAATATTTAATAATCTATTAGAGATACTAAGCGCATAGTTTACTGTAATCACAAAAATAAATTCTATTTGAGGGTACTCAATCACTTACTTAAAAGTGTCTATGGACTCTACTATTGAGAATCTATTCATCCTCACCATTTAATAATCAATTATCCAACCTATAAATATGTTCCTTATACAGTTTCGATCATAGTAGACCAAAATAACTAAGCTATCAAATACGAGTTCATAATTCTCTCAAGATTAAGAGCACTCAGAATAAATCAATGAGTCATGATTTTCTTAAGATAGTACTTTATCCGAAATCAGAGACATTAGTCATTTCAACATTCCAACTACACTAGTACATTGACTAGGTACTCAACCTAGTGACCACGTCACTTTGCATGATAGAATTAATGCACTGCAATATTTCTTAGTAAAGTGCCCAGCTTCATAAGACTGTGAAAAATAGTTATATCCATGTCATAACTAAATTTTGGTTAAATATATTATTTTTATGAGCTAAACTCCATATGATTAATAAACTAAATACTATGTATTTGTAGACCTCTTACAAGAATGCACTGCATGTAACATAAGAATAATCATTTATTATAATTCAAATGTCTAAACAAAAACACAGAATTCACGTTCTTTAACAATCCCAACAATAACTTTCCATGAAATCACAGACACAATCCTCTCCTTTAGGAACTATAAGATCTTTGACCCTCATGGGTTCTCTTACTACTTTTTCAAGAAGGCTTGGCGAATGATTGACCAATATGTGGTTAACGCTGTGATGGAAATTCTTCAAAATGGGGAACATGCTCATGCTATTCCACCACATCAATGTGACCCTTACGCCTAAAATTCAACATCCCTAAAAGGTTAGTTTTTTTCATGCTTATTTCTCACTATAACCTGATTACAAGTATATCACTATGATCCTTGTAGATAGAATGAAAGGGCAACCTACTCACATAATCAGTGAGAACCAAAATGCCTTCATCCATAGTAGAAGGCTAGAAGATAATGTGTTTCTCTCGCAAGAGTTGATTAGGAACTATCACATAAACTCAGCATAACCCAAATCTGCTACCAAAGTTGATCTCATGAAAGCTTTTGATTGTTTTGCTGAAACTTCATCGAAAGCTTCATTGGAACTTCATGGAAACCCTCATAGCCACTGTTTTGAGCGCATCAGTTCTTGAGTCCTCCAAACAAAGAGCCAATCTAGACCTAGCCCCTTTACCAACATCCTTAGATCCACTCCGTCTATCAAGCTAGACAAAGACAAATATATTTTAAAAAAACCTCAAGTTGTGCCTATCATTATAGGACATGGTCTCACTAACTTCATAAACAACACTTCCAGACTTAACCAATACCTTGATGATGGCTCTTTCAACCCAGAATTTATACTTTGGCTAAGGAAGAACCAACTTCTTCTTAGTTGGTTGAGATCAACCATGAGTGACAGTTCTAGGCTCTGTATTGCAATATGAAACCTTAGGTGTTCTGTGGGTTGCCCTTGAGAGAACCTTTACCAAAAGGTCTAAATTCAGGCATTTAAATCTCAACAACTCCCTTTACACCACATGCAAGGTATGATAGGATCATTGGTTACTTTGATGTGATGAGATGGATAGTTGACTAGCTTCTTGCTACTAAATGCACAATTAATGACCAAGACCTTATCCTCCACATTCTAAGTGGCTTGAGGATAGAATGGGAACTTGTGGTTGTCAACATCACTTTAAAGGCACACAATCTTACAAACGAATAGTTACAATCGCTCCTTATGATACATGGCAATTTTTCTTGAAAACTTTTGCTCACCTACTCAAAACATCAACCAAACCAACCTCAGATAGTTTCCTCGAAACCATCGAAACCAAAATAATAGATCCTTTAATGGCAAAAATCCTAACTCTTTTAGAGATGGGAGGAGAAATAAAAAGAGTAGACAAACCACTAGAGTGAGTTTCCAAATATGTAGCAAACAAAGATACACTTCCACGACTTGCTGGTTTAGACATGACTAAGTTCCTTGGGCACACCTTACTTTTGGGCAAAATCACCATCTCTACCCATGTGGACCTTTTGCTACCTACAATCCTCATACCCTTACAACTAGGTCAGAAATTGAAAGTGAAGGACCTCGGTTTGCTGACATAGGAACCAGCCACCACATCACCAATGACTTGAGAAAGCTTGGAATCACAAGTGAATACCAAGGCTTTGACACTGTGGAAGTTGATAAATGGTGCTAAATTGATATTATTCATACTGGTTTTAGCATGCTTCACACGAGTCTTTTCCCTTAATCATTAAGAGTTGTTTTAAGGGTATCTAAAATATCCAAGCATATAATTAACGAATCTAGATTAACTCAAGATAATTCCATTTTTGTTGATTTTTACTCACATTTTTGTCTTGTGAACGACCTAGCCACATGGACTATCCTATTTAGAGATAAGTTTAAGGATCAGCTCTATGAACTATTTCGTCCAAGGAAGAACAGAGGTGATGAAGTTGCTTGCTTTTAATGATACTAATGTCTGTTTTCTTTCTAAGCTTTACTTTCCAAGAAAAATACGAAGTTGTATTTCTCCCTTAAACACGAATACAGAATAAGGAAAACTGAAAAGTCGGACAGAAAAACTTAGTATGCAGTATGGCTAGAAAGTTGTTTCCATTATCTAGGTTAGGACCTGAGAGAAACAACTATTGTATTGTTTTGGTTTCTACTGTTTCAATGAATGATAAATATAGTTTTTGGCATAACAGATTTGGTCACCCCTCCCTTCCAATTACTAAAACCATATTGTATCCATTAAACATGTAGCCTATTAATAGAAAAGTTGTTGTTTGTCATTCCTATCCCCAAGGAAAAATTCAAAAGTTTAAGCACCCTTCTTTTAACACAAAAGCTTCTCAACCACTTGTACTAATTCACACAGACTTTGGTGTCCAGCACCACTAATCTCAAATGGTTACATATACTACATTCTCTTCATAGATGATTTTCACTAGATTCACATGTATGAATGGCCTATATTCCCCACCCCAATCGCATTGAACACACTTAATAGGAAGAGGGAATTATTTTTCACCCTCTTTCTTGAAGTAAGTGAAGGTGTTAAGTGCTTCATATCCTTCGGGTGTACAAGTGATTCGAAAAAACCGTCTCATTCTATTAAACAATCTCGAATCAAATGAGACGAGATGATTTTCTTCACCCTTTGTGGGACGGAAAGAGACTCATGACATGGCCTAAAAAACTGACATATCTCGTCTGGTCCTGTTCTTATTATATATGGACTTCAAATTTTAAGGTTTTTTAAAACCCTTTTTAAAGTTTTAACCCTTTAACTTTTTAAGTTTTTAACCCTTAAACCCTTTTTTAAATTTAAACCCTTTTAACTTTACTTTTTTGTTTTTGCAGATTTACTGGCCCAAGTAGCTCGCCCAAAGGTGGCCCTTCTCGGCACTTTGTCCCGTCTTGACACACAAACTACCTCGTCCCGTCCCACCCAGTTTTTATCATTCCCGAAGGACTGGACGCGGCAAGAATTTGTTGTCCCAATTTGGACAAAATGGGACAAAAATGTCCAAAATTCATCTCGTCTCGTGACACGCACATCCCTATATATCCTCTTTCTCACCACTAAAATGGTGCAACTGCAAGAAAACATAAACATGTGTTGGAAATTAGCTTAACCCTCTTGAGTTTGGGAGGTTTGCCTTCCAAATAGCAACTTCCCTCATTAATAGACTTCCTAGTCCATGTCCTCTTTGACATTTCACCCTTCCAAAAAAGTTTTCATAAGCCATCTAATTATAAATTTCTCAAAATCTTTAGGTGTTTTGAGACCTTAAATCAAGAACAAATTGAACTTTTGTGTGTTTTTCTAGGTTACTCACCCTCCCACATTGTTTGCGTCCCTCTGGCAAGTTGCGTATTGTTATTAATGTGGTCTTTGATTATTGGCTCATAAAGTAACTCTCTAGCACCTTCTCCTTTGCCAAAGTCTCTTGAGGCAGGTACCCTCATCCCTTTAATTCTCCAAGACAAACAATTCAGAGTACCCCTACTTCTTACAGCTTCACCAGGGGAAACCTTTATTCTTCCTCCTCCTCCCTACCTGCCCCTCTTTCCCTACTCCCCCCTACTATTTAATTTAGCACATTAATTACCACCACACACAAATGTTCACCCTATGATCACTAAGTTTAGACTTGTGCACCCTAGCCCTTACGATGGATTGGCCTCTTAAGGAATTTGTTGTCAAAAATTCCTTCCCAACGTACCATCACTAAGACAGTGTACATGCATCGACCTGAGAGCTTTGTTGATAAGAATTACCCTCATTATGTTTGCAAGCTTCACAAGGTTCTATATAGGTTCAAACAAGGCCCAAGGGCATGCTATGACAAGTTGAGGATCACGCTACTTCAAAAAAGCTTGAAGTCCTCTAAGTCAGACATCAATCTCTTCATTCTCTAATAAAAGTCAAGAGTCGTACTACTGTTGGTATATGTAGAAGATATTATCCTCATTTGTAGTGATATATCATTTCCCAACCAGTTAGTCTCTTATTTGCACCAGACTTTTGTCTTAAAGGATCTTGGCCTATGAAATACTGTGTTGACATTCAAATCACATAGACACCCCATGGCATTCACCTCAATCAAAGAACCTAGATCCAATATATCTTCACTAAATACATCATGAAAGATGTAAAACCGTCTCCGTCACGTTCCACTGGCTCCACTAAGCTCTCCAAAACTCATGGTGAAGCCCTCTTTGATCTCACACCCTATAGAAGCCTTATTTGGAGCCTAACGATACCTTACCTTTACTAGACCATATATTGCCTACATCATAAAAAAAACTTGCCAATATCTTCACTTTCCCACCTTTACAAAAGAATGCTCAAATATCTCACGTGAACCCAAATAGAATGCCTTGACCTCACCTAATCCCCCACCTTACACTCATTGCCTATACAGATACTGATAGGGCTAGCTGGGAGATCCAGCTGTGGCTATACCATCTAATTTGGAACTTCACTTGTTTCTTAGTCTTCGAAGAGATAACATGTAGTAGCAAGATCAAGCACAAAAAGTGAGTATAGAGCCCTTGCTCATGCATCTGCTGAACTAGCCTGGATCACTTCTCTTTTGGGTGAGCTTAGCACCAAACTCTCATTACCTCCAGTGATATGGTGTCACAATATTGAAATTGTGTGCATTGTGAGGGATACGGTTTATCCTAGAGTCTTGAAATAAGATATGTTCCCTCTACTAAATAGGTGGCAGACATCATCACTGAATCCTTCTTAGGACTTCAGTTCTCTTATCTTAAGGACAGGCTCACCGTGGGCTTAGCCACCATGACCTTGAGGGGGCTCGATAAGGTATACACCACACAGCATATTGTGACTCTCGTGATTACCAGTCCATAACTGAATTGAGCAAGCCTAAAGCCTTCCCCACAAAATCAAGACACTACCACAGCTTGGCGAGGTTTGAGCGACAAAGGTTCAACTTGGCGAGGGTTGAGCGACGAGAACTCGACAAGTGGCGGCTCCACTAGGGGTAATGGTTTGAGTTTGTCCTCAACCGTTAAACTTTAGTTGGACAAACCTTTACATTTATTATTTATGGATCTCGTATTTGATTGTTTGTTGTATTACATTGATGATACATTGACCACTTTATTGCTTCAATAGTGTTTGAAAATCTTCTTTCACTTGGTTTTTGAATTATCGTACCACGTCACAAAAGGGACTTCATATAGCAAAAAATGTTCTCATATTAAATTTTTTCTGTTAAACAATCTATGCCATAAATAATTGTAGAGATTATACATTGTACGTGTGAATCTGAAGAATCAAAGCTTTTTCTCGATAAAATTCGATCATCATTACGTGTGAACCGATCCCTCATTCTACGCGCCAAAAATCCAAGGCGCCACCAATCACCTGGCTCCACCACCATGTTTGCCGCGTACCGTGATGTGAGATTCCTATCAACACCTTGCGATCTTTCTCATTATTCCTTAGATCGTTAATCGTCAATTTGTGTGTCGATGCTTTTTTATTCTCTCAAATTTTCAGCTAGAGAAAAGTAACACTCCATGGTTTTTATCTTCTTTCAATTAATGTTGCCAAAAGGCTTCTACCTAATCTTAGCCAAGCCTCATATTTATAGCAACTAGCTGTAGCTAGAGATATTGCACACATAGTTGATCGTTCAAAAATCATTTTATTTTTTAATATTCTATGTACGATTGTCACTTTAACTATCCATTCTTTATTCATAGTCTGATGAGTCTCATCAAATTTAACGATGCTAACAAAAAGCACTTTGAACTAGTAAGAAAAAATCTGAAGAAAAAATTATCACTATAAAAAATTTGGTAATTGAATGATCATACACTAATATTTGTCATCTCCACAGCAAGTAATAGTTATCAGGGAAGATATTTAAAAAAACATGGATCATCATAAAACAAAAGAAAAATAGGTCCTCAGAATAACATATATATTTTTATGTTATCTATATAATAATTTGATGTTTTTTAGATGAGAATAAGGAAGCATATCTTTCTTTTATAAAATAATATTTTTGAAATATTATTATTATAATTGTACAATTAAAGAAGAAAATAAAATTGAATTAACGTACTTAAAAATGAGTAGCGACAGTAGAAAATCAAATACAAGCATCCTCTATATATCAATCCACTTGGGAAAAATATAAAACAACACACAGATAAACATTAATAAAAGAAAAGAGTAAAAGAGAATTTTGAAATAGTTTAAAATTGGTAAGGATAAAATGGTCTAGCAATTGATTCTCACATCAAATCACTTTTAATATATTTTAGATATTCAACGGCTAGGATTGAGTGATCAACCTTAATTTAATTTTATCTCTTTAAATTCATTTTGATAATAATTTCCATTACTTAAAATTAGACCGAGTGGTTGACTGCTAGATATCATGGTCGTGCCTATTAATTATCAGTCACGATAATACCTATAATTCATAAGCTAGCTCGGAGACTAGATAGATAAAATTCTTTTAGCTAACTAATTAATAAACTCTACAAATTAAACTCATTATCAGATTTATTTATTATTATTTATAATTAATTCAACTATAAATTTATAATAGAACTCCACTTGTATTTTATATTACTCGATATAATTATCCTCAACCTATTATTCATAATATGTTGCCTCACAATAATATATCATCGTGTATAGGTAGATGAAGTATTATATAGTTAATACACATATATATTGTTTCTTGAGTTCCAAATCCCGTTCTATCAACTATGAGGATTTCTATATTTGATGCATCTTGTAAAATTATCAAATATCTAACAAACCACTAGATATATTAAGTACTTAGATTACCATGATCATGTAAATGGAGTATGTCATGAAAGTTTCTAAGGACTCTACTATTAAGAATCTATGCATCATCACTATCCAATAATTCAATCATCCAAACTACAATTATAACTTATGAAATATCAATCATTGTACATCAAAATAACTAAGTGGCGGCGAGCTAGTGGTCGAGACAAATATCCTTACATGTTGAACACCATTTCCTACAAAGCTGGTGGCAAGCTAGGACGTCGATCAGGATTTTGAAAGAGAGATGAATAAAATGTTTTAGGGTTAGAAATTTTGAGTAATATATAAATGGAACTTTTTAACTATAGTAAAATTTAGGTACAGATATTGTCAGTTAAAATAATAAATGTCATCATTTATATTGCAAAATTATGACATTTATTATCGTACATGTCATCCTAAAAGAGTAAAAGTACTTATGATAGTTAAAAAATATATGTCATCCTAAAAGAGTAAAAACATTTATGATAGTTAAAAATATGTCATAACATGTAAACATTTCATGAAAGTTTATGTAAAAGGTGTCGCGTTAGCTCAAAAAGTAAAAATTCTTCCCCCGGCCTTTTTTTCTACTACAGGTTTTACTAAGTGTCATTAAATCAAATAACTAATTGTCATGGTAGGCCAAAATTTTAGTATCGCCCATGCCGCCGTGCAAAACTGCTAACCACCCTTTTTCCTTCTTTGTAATATAGTATCACGTGAATATCAAGATCTTGTGATTTTTCAAGTTATTTCTTAGACCATCAATTAAGAACAATTTATGTGGGCAAATAGAAAAGATTTCTCTTTTCTCTCACTCTCAATTTCGGCCAGAGAAGGAGTTTCCTAGGATTCCCTATTCTCTCAATTAATGATGTTTGGTCACGGCAATACTTAAAATTTATAGCTCATTCAAGGACTATAGAGATAAAAATACTCTTGGTTAAATAATTAAAAAATCTACTGATCAAACGTACGATCAAATTTATTAATTATTAATTACAATTACTTTTACTATAAAACTGTAATAGAACTCAAATCATATTTTAAATTACTTGAAATAATTATCATAGCATGTTACTTATTATGTGTGGTCTCCCCATAATATAGTACCGTACATAATTAGATGAAATATTATCGAACTAATTTATCACCTCTCATCTCCTTTAGTTCACAATCTCGTTCTATTGATCAACCATGATAATTTCTATACTTAATGCTTCAAGTAAAACTACCAAATCTATAATAATTCATTAAAATATTAAACGCTTAGTTTACTATGATCATATAATTGTTAAGGGTGCTATTGTCTATGAACTTTATTATTGAGCTACGCATCCTCACTACCAAATAACTTAGTTATTCAACTTAAAGGTATGTTTGCCTACAGTCCCTCAATTATAGTAGATGAAAACAACTAAGCTATTTAATATGAGTTAGTAATTCTCAAGACGAAGAGCATTCACAATATAATAGCAATGGGTCTTGATTTTCTTAAGATTGTACTTTACCAAAATTAGACTCGCTAGTCCTTTCAATGTATTCCGATTGCACTAGTATATTAACGTGGTACTCCACCGAGTGACATGTTGGAATTATGTCCATAAAGTAGGGTGTACTAACTTTTTATGAGTAAATAGTTATTTATTGACATTTATGTACTACTGAATTTTATGAATAAATAAAAGTTTTCTTTAATTAAAGTGTGTTTATAACTTACTTAAGTATTGAAACTATTATCAACGTAAGAATAGTAAAGATCGAGTTGTCTTCCAGACAAACTCTTCTGAGATAATTCAGAATGTTATTTGCAGTCTTAGAATCGACTCTGCAATCAAATTCAGTTATGACTGTTAAGTTGAAGCAAAGGATGCCGGTCTCGAGGCATGGGAGTGGAAACTCTAACGGTTGACCTACACATGTTATGGAACATGTTGAATAGACCAGTAACCAATTAGTTTAGAGCAAAGCCATTTATCTAGCTCTAAACCTAATGTTATACATTAAGAGTATTTTCATAATTACATTAATCCTAAGGTGAATACATAACTTGACATAGTTACTTGCGATCTTTGATATGCTAAAGGAGTGAGTTCGAATTACCAGACAATACCTCGATTGTTGGGACTGTGATTCAACTATGTTTGAGTTGCGTGATTCACAGATATGAAACACACAATAAGATTGCAAAAGCAGCAATACCACCTTATGCTTTATTGATGAGTGTGTGAATAAATAAACCGAGTCATGAGTCATTGAATAAGACATGGTGATCTGTATGAGACACTTCACTGATATGTCTTTCTTATTCATAGTCAATAAAGGAGTTAAGGAAATAATAACTACAGGGGTAAAACGGTAATTTTATATCACACTCGTGTTACTGATATTCAAGAAGGATAATATCGTAAAATATTTTGTGAACCGAGAAATGAAAATTTTTATTTACACCAATAGAAAATGTAGCACGGATGAATCGAGAGTTGATTTGGCATCGGACCTATAGTGGAGTCGTACGATATTAGGATTAAATTGATCGGGAATTTATGGAGATAAATTAGCTAGGTATTTGATTCTCATAACTTTATTCATGTGGATCCATTTGATCTCAGGAGTAGCTAATAAGGACAAGAATGAGAAACAACGTCAGTTGGACCAAAAACATGTTCTGGACCAAGGTACACTTCCCGAACCCATATGTGATGGGTGTCATCACTAAACTAATGAAGACCAAAAATAATGTTCAAATTAATTAATTTGTAATTTTCTAATTATGAGATAATTAGTAAATAAAATTAATTAATTAATTAATAGTGATCAATTTAATTTATCAATTTGAATTGATAAATTTGGACACAGTCTTGACTCTAGGAAAAATGTAAAAATCATAAATAGCAATGCACAGGGATATAAATTTCCACAATTTAACATATAGGGATATATGTGAAAATTAGGTAATTATCATATAAGGATTTACATCATTATCCCTATGGCTAACCATATCCCTAAGTGTATTGATCAGAGAAGGAAAAGTTTCTCTCTCCTCCACACACACAGTTTGTCTCTGATTTACAGAGTAAGAGAAGAGAAATTTTTTGGTTTTTCTCTTCCAATTATTGTTTTGAGAGCTCACACTCAATTCCTACGAAAATCCTTGAGATATTTACTTCTGACTCTTACGAGTGTTTGTCGGTGTAAGGATCAATTAATAGCTTTGCGAATCTCAAGAACGGAGAAGGCGAGATAGAGAATTGGACCCCGCCAAATCAGAATTTCTCCATTAATTGAAAATATATAAATTGTTTCAATCTTTTCCCGATACATTTATATGGTTATGCATGTTCATTGATTAGTTTTGTGTTTAATTTGATTAAACGTTTGAATGAAAAAATTATATTCCGCCCATGAACTAGTCATGTTTCATTATTTTTTTTTAAATCTCAAAACCAATCCAAGGTTAGTCGATGTACAAGATAGAGTTAATGTACTACAAGCACTCATCTTCACAAGGATGTAAAGACAACTATTTCCAAGTCATAAAACATTCTTGGTTAAATACTTTACTCATATGAGCTAAACTCCATAAGACCTAGAAACCAAGTACTTAATGCATGTAGGCATTTTATAAGCTAAGTGATTTTCTCTATTTCAAACAACTAATAGTTTAAAATCACCTCAAACATCTGCTATTTTAATGTCATCTCAGACAACTTGTAGTTCAATGTCTTCTGACTATTGATTTTGATAGTCTGCGAGAGTAAGGACGGTCATGAGACCCTTATTCTGATTTTCAGTGGAACCAAGCTGTTCAATATGAAATACATAGGTGTGTTCCTCCCAGACAACTTGTAGTTTAATGTCTTCAGACTATTGATTATTGATAGTCTGCGAGAGTAAGGACGGTCACGAGACCCATTACTCTGATTTTCGATAGAACCAGCTTGTTCAACGTGAAATACACGGGTATGTTCATCACAAGCCCCATATAAAGTGGATAAACTCACAGGAAATGAGCTCGTGACCGGTGCACTGCCCGAAGAATAACCCCCGGGAGGAATCCTAAGGCGTGGGGTGGTCAATCTTCCTCCTACTAAAGTACTCAGAAAGGACAGCTTAGGACAAGTCGACACTTACCCTCGAGTAGAATGTGAAGCTTGAGGGGTGCCTTCATCAAGACAAAGACGAAGCTCAAAAAGAGAGACGTCTAAACAAAAAATGATGAAGGGCAAAAGCTCCGGAAACAAAAGCACGACTGTCTTTGGCCCTCCACCTTAGTGTAGCGGACAATGAAGATCATGTACTCATCGGTATTGGTCAGATAATAGGTCTCCTTTTTCTACTCATACAATCTTCTTAATTAGGATTAACTTCTTATAAGGTCTTTTTAGAACAAATCTACTTTCATGGAAAAATGGAACATGTCGTAGGAATATTCTCTAATGATTCTTTAACTCTCCTGCAAGTCTCCAAGGATAGAATCTTCTACTCCGTGCAATGGATGATCAAAAATGATGACTTGAGAGATACTCTAGTCTTGCAGACGTGATTTACGGGTCTAGCCAGAGTAGGCACGTCTGACTAGACATCAAGATAAAAAATGTTGTTTGCGGTGCACGCCAGCTAGTCATAAGAGATTCAAGGGTCTAGCTAGATCAGGCACACCTAGCTAGACATCAAGGAAAGACATATGTCAAGCGTTCATGCTTGTAGACGGGATTCAAGGGTCTAGCCAGAGGAGGCACGCCTTGCTAGACATTAAGGAAGGCAATGATCGTCGAGCACTCATGCCCATCTGAAAGGGTTAAGGGAAAGCCTCAACCAAGGTAATCTTGACACTGGGGACAAGGATATCTACCAAGCACAATAGCTTGAAAGACAAGGATAAGGCCCTCCAATGAGCGCTTCAGCTCAAGGATTTATCCAAAGCAGAGACGCATGGATAAGTGAGAAAGGAAAGGTGTTATATCCAAATTTAGCTTACTTTCCAAATTGCCAGACCAGGATAAAGCTCAACCAAGAGAAGGTATGCTTGACTAATATCAAAAGGTAAACTTCCAATTTGAGGAAGGTCCACCCGACCAGATCTCCTAGACGCGAGTACATAAAGATGAAGATTACTACAGGTCTGAATGACCTGACTTCCCTCAAAGGGGTCAGCCTACAGGGAAGGACCAAGTCTATTTGGGGTCTACTCAAGCTCGGGGTTAGAATAACCCCACAGCTTAGGTCAGCAGAAGTAAGTGAAAATTCATCTACTCGAATGACGGTTACTACTTAAAAGCACTACCTGTGCAACTATAAAATGTTACGACAAAGGAAATAAACAAGAGCAGAGCCGAAAGGAGTCAGAGATTATGAAAGTTCATTCTCATTAATAAGGAGAAAGGATTACAAATATGAGAAAAGGAAAAATTACAAATCCCCCCCCCCACGTCAAGACCATTGGTCGCAAGGTTTCCACAGCTTTCCTAAACTCTTCTAAGGTCTAGAGGGTTCTGATGGCTCTTCAGCTGAGGACGCATGATCACGATGGCTTGGTCTGCTGCCCACACTAAGTTGAGCCAAAATGGAACTAAACTCGTAAGAAATACGTCCTCCCAAACTGAGGACGAAAAAGGTTCCAATCTATCCCTCAAGGAGAATAAGGGAAGAGGTAACTATGCTCGGGTTCGAGGCGATCCCAAAGGATGCGAGTGTAAGTGCTATTGTGCCCCACTCCTAAAGCATGGTGGCACATGTTTTAATGAGTGGTTGGTGGATCAAAAGGACATGTGGTAAAAGGAAGAGAATGGGGACGCAGAAGGATGTGGATTGTGGTTGATGAAGATGATTCACTATAGATCAAAGGTTAAGACTACTGACAGGGTTGCAAACCTTTCCTATGGATAATTCTTTGCATCAAAGGGGTTTTGCAACTACGCAGACAAAGGGTTCAGCGAACAAGCTTATCAACGGTGGGAAAATCATCGCAAATAGAATGTTAGCGACTTTAAAGCACAACATTTAAAGGATGACAACAAGGGAAATGACAACCATGGGAAAAACCCCAGTGGATCTCAAGAGGAAGTCCCCCAAAAGAAGAGGCCTCAGAAGGGGAAGGATCACTGTTAAAATGAAAGTTTTGACTCTGTAAAAAAGGTGAGGATGAAGAAAGGAGAAGTAAATCGCCTATTTATAAGCCTCAAAGAGGGAAACTACTCATATAATGGGAATCGAAGAAGACCATGATGGCTACCGTTGAGGCTATCCTACGCCCAATAAGCAGCCATTTTACGGACCAATAATAAAAATTTCAAAAGACCAAACGTCGTTCAAACGACGCGTATGGAGTGAAGTGACACATCGAGGAGATAGTCTCATTGACGCACCCCCACGTGCCATTAATGCCTTCACTCCCAAGAGATTGATGAACTTGAACCAAGGAGAAGGTGAAATAACATAGGCCTAAAGGATGGGTAGTGACAAAAATTGTCAAGTAATTAATTCCATTCAGTACGGGCCTCCCAACAGAATAAATTTTAGGTACAAGTGTGAGTTGCCCAAGACCAACGAGGCCTTTAGCTTTCCCCCACCGAAAAAGAAGTCTCCATACATCCTTGCATAAACACACCCAAGTCCTCGACTGGGGGCAACTATTATGGGTGTTTTCACAATCGCCAATAATACAATGACACGTGTTACACCACATTAAGGCGTGGGGAGGCCCGATGAAGGAAAGTTTTAGAGGAAAATAACTGACTTCACCTAGTCAGTATTGATGATGCTCGAGTATACCGACTCGAGCACGTATAAGAGATCAAAGTTCATGAGGAGAGATCGAATGGCACCGAGCATAGGGCCATCATTGTCCACCGAAAGTAACGTCCCAGGTGGCACCTCCTCACAGGCCCGAGCACCCAACAAGTCCCATCGCCATGGAAGGATGTCATGATAGCCTATGTCTGATCATTTTGAATTATAATGCAGAACACTATATGCCAAGGTCATCTCCCTTCTGTCCAATCAAAGTCAGGCATCATGTCTTATGAGGCTTCCCTAACACGCCTCTAAGAGGCTTTTTCGACACGCTTCCTCCCACCAAAGACCCATATATAAATACATCTATCAATAAATGGAAGAGGTATGTCTACTCTCTTCTAAGGAAATTATCCCGGATTATCAACTGAATACTGACTTAGGCGTCAGATGATGTTCAACGAGGAAACCACCCCACTGTTCTGTTGGATCGAGTTTTAAAATTTGAGAAAAAATCATTGAACCACGAACGGTTCATGAGCGGAATATCAAAAAAATTCACATCAACGAATTTAATCATACTAAATATTAAAATCAAACAAACGATTATGCATATTAAGTTAATCGTATTCAAAATAGGTAGAAACAATTTATATATTTGCGTTGTATCGGATACTTTCTAAATTGGTGGAATCCTTATTGAATGCTTTTCATTTTTCGATCTTCAAATCCAAGAACTTCAATTAGTCTTCACACCAACACTTACTCATTAGATTCAGAAGTATATCTCGCAAGGACGTCGTTAGGAACTGAGTGTGGTCTCTCAAAACAACCAAGGAAGAAAAATCAATTTTTTCTCTTCCTCAGGTGATTTCGGAGGCAAGCAGTAGGAGGGGAGAGAAATATTTTTCTGTACTGTCTGATTAGGGTTGTGTCAACAGACTTAGGTAAAGGAGGCAACCCTAATGCCATCCCTTATATAATATTTTTAAAATTTTGACATATACCCCATATATGTGTAATTTCTGAAATTGACCCCCTTATTATTTAATATTACCAAAAAGTACACATCTCCCTAGAATCAATGTTGTGTCTAAATTCATCAATCCAAATTGATAAATTTTAATTGATCTCTATCAATTAATTAATTAATTTCTATTATTTACTAATTATCTAATAATTAGAAAATAATAAGTTAATAAATTTAAATATCAATTAATTACTCTTCACTAATGAAGTGGCAACACCCATCACATATGGATTTAGGAAATACACATTGGCTCAAAACACATTTTGATGAACTAATGTTGTTTCTTCTAGTCATGTCCTCATGAGCTATTCCTGAGAACAAACGTGGGAAAGTATTGAAAAATAAGTTTACCATAGAAAACAAGCTCGGGTTTGGAGTTCAGAAAGTGACGTTGGTGGTTTCTTTCTACGGAGCAGAGTAGCCTCTAGTTTGTTATTCATGTCATCAAGGGTGTTAACACTGTGTGTTCTTTGGATATGCTCTTAGTGTCAATCTATAAGGGATAGTGCCACATAGGTTCTTTTACATTAACATCTATGAATTGAAGAAATGACCTCAAGAAAACAAATATAAAACACACGCGCGCGCGCGCGCGCGCGCGCACACACACACACATATATATATATATATATATATATATAACCTCGTGTAAGCTATCAAAAACCATTTGAATCAAATAATGTAATGATCCAAAGGGTTCTCTCAAAATCCAAATGTATCCAATCACAAGTCCACTTACAACACCTCAGTGTTAAACGTCATCATGTATTCTCATAAGGGTTCAAATTTTTTCGTTTGATTATTAGTGTTGGAATTTGGTGCCTCAAACTCCTTGGTAAGCAACTTTCCTATTAATGAGGGTTTTTATGAAAGATATTATGTGATATATGGTATTAAATTAGAATCCTATTTTATAATAGGAAAGATAGGGTTTGTTGGTGTCCAATAAATTATAGTTTTTGGTTATGGTTCGGTGGCTCTGTTTCGATAAAATGTGAGAGTTGGCTCTACCCTAAAGGGAGCATCCAGTGATGAGGAGACTCTCTCCTAATAAATATAGGGTAGCATTATAATGTGTGAGATGGCTAGCATTATAATGTGTGAGATGGCTCTATCCAGTAAGGGAGATACCCTATGATATAGAGAGGCTGGTAAAAAGACTTTGTCAATGCTGAAGACGATTTTCAAACTAGTGGTTTACATATAGTCTAACTGAGAAGTGGTGAATTTTCTCTATGCTAGTTATGGTTTTCTTCTCTCTGTGTGTCTGTTGAGTTTAGATTTGAGTGTCAAGGGATTTAGGTTAAGTGGTATTGAGTCGATTTTGAGTTTGTAATGATGATAAAATATAATGAGAAAAGCCATGGACGTAGGCAAGTTGGCCTAATCATGTTAAAAATATCATTTTGTTATTTTTTTTACACTTCCATTACAACATATGGTACCAAAGCTTTTGATTTGATCTTGGATGATACGTCTATTTTGAATAGGAAAGTTAGGGTTTGTTGATGTGCCTATAGATTATAGTTTTTTATGTTTTGTGGCTTTACTTCGACAGAGAATGAGAGGTGGCTCTAACCTAAAAGGAACATCCCGTGATGAGGAGGCTCTACTCTAAGAGATATAGGGTAGCCTTATAATGTGGAAGGCTAGTCAGAGGACTTTGCTCGTGCTGAAAACTATTTCTAAACTAATGGATTGCATATAGTCAAATTATTTAAGCTAGTTATGGTCTCATCTATGTGTGTATATGAATGTGTTGAGTTTAGATTTAAGTGTAATGGGATTTAGGTTAGATAGTGTTCATTCGATGTTGAGTTTGTAATGATAGTGATATAATGAGAAAAGTCGTGGAGATAGACAAGTTGGCTGAACCACGCGTCAAAAGTATCATTTTGTTATTATTTTATTGGCGTTTCCGTTACAACAATAAGTATGTAGGTGCTTAGTTTTCTATGTTCTCTACCCTTCTAAGATTGGCCAATGAATGAACGAGCGGGCACTGATAAGTAGTGGATGGCGCTCAGCTTCAGTTGCCTCAACCACTTACGTGATGCTCGGGCCAACGTTAAAGGAAAACCTTTGCACATGAGATGATGAGAGATGTGTTGCAGGTCCATCCACGTGTGGAAGTTGTTGAGGTGTTCCAAAGGGTCCTTCAGTCCTTCATAAGGCATGATGGACGACATTGAAGGCAGGAGCTCAACTGTCATGATTTCTCCTGAAAATTGTGGCTTAATTCGCTCTAATAATACATCAAAAGTTTCTCCTCCTTTAACTTCTTTTACTTTTTTAAATTCTCCGCACCTCAATTCCTTGACCTGAGCTTAGGGCCCGACACTCTCGGCATTACTTTCTACTTAAGTCATTTTACTGGATCTGACCAAATATCCCTCCCTAGTTATTCTCCTTCCCTTTGGTGCCTCTCTCAGGTAAACCTCCTCCACGTTTCCTTACCTCGGGATATTGAGGCAGGGATTTATCTTCTTTCAAATTTATTTGCTTATTCACGTTCATGGGTATTGGAATTTTGAAGGTTTAGTTTAAGGAAGTGTCATCATAGAAACAACTTGGGCAGTAGGGAGGTGAGGGTTGGTGACACGTTTGGGGCTTGGTTTGCAATCATGGCTTGGGCATTTGGGCCATGAATTTGCTCATTTCTCCAACATCTTTCTCTAGGCACGATATCCAAGTTTTTTCATTCCTCTTCTTTGGTTTTCTGAGAGGTGAGGCCGTGAAGGGTGGAGTTGGGATAGTTTCCCTGAGAAAGGCAGAGAATTACCATCATCACATGGAGTTCTTTTCTCAGAACTAGAACTTTGACTCATGTCGAAGAGCCACTGATGGTTAGGTCAGATCTCTATATGAATTTTGGTAGAGTAATGCTAAGTCCAAACTGACTTACCTTTCAAAGGTTGTCGAGTGGGGTATTATAGAAAACAAACTGACCCTGTCAAGAACCCTAAAGTGTCAAATAGCGCCTTTTTCCTCATCGGCCGAATAAGTATTTAATGCCATGTAGCCGACCTGACATATAATAGGGCGGTGTTGACAAGGCAGACAATGATTGGGCATAGTGCTTTCTAGGCTCCATTCACCATTAGTCACGTGAAAGATTTCCTACAAACTCGACAATAGTGTGACAAGAGAGAGGCACGCATCTTAGAGTTAACTGAACTAGATAACTTAGACACGTTCTCAACAAAACTCAGTGTGCCATCCTCAAGGATTAAGAAGTGGCACGCATCTTAGAGTTAACGGGAAATACCAAAAACAATTGTAATACCAACATTTCTAGCATTTTACAAAGCTAATATGAGTTGTCCAACGCGAACTCTAGCTTATCCACTAAAAGGATTTACAAGATAAAACTTCAAGCTTCAAAAAAAGAAAACGTGCAACTAATAATCTAGACATGTACTCCTTTGGTCAAAAAACAAGAAATATCAAATTCAAAACAGTTTGATCATGATGCCCCTACAATATAAAAGCTAGATTTATGACCCTCAATAACTTTTTCGTGCAGCTTGGGTTCCAAATCGTGAGTGCAAATAGTAATCATTTGTGATTTATAAAGAAGATAAGTGTCCTCTTAAAGTTTGATTGCAATGAATGATTTAGAGAATTAGCAGGGAATGGCGTTGTAGGTTGAGGAGAATGAACATTTTGATTTTGGGTACAAATAGTATGATTTTGATCCTGATAGGCAGATTGGTTTCGTCTTTGGTTTTGTGTAGATGCCATGGTGAAGAAGATGGCCTGATACCAACTTGAGAAAAGTTGAATTGAACCATATCGGATAAAAGTCAGCTTTTGTTTTTCTTATGCTGAGTGATTAAATTCATATATATAGCTTACAAGTATAAGATTGTATCAAACAAAATCTGATGATAAGATTTAGGTCATGTTTTACTCAGTTTATAAACTCTAAATTAGACTTATAACTTAAATAAGTAATAAACTTTAAGTTAAACTAATCTAACTTTTTAACTTTAAATTCTTTTAATTTCTTCACATCTCTAAAATTACCCCCATTTTTTTCAAAACTATACAAATCTACATCTCTTCTTCAAGACATATCTATGAAATGAGTAGGGGTGTGCAGGTAACCGCGAATCAAAGTAATCGAATTGAACTGAACCGACTCGGTTCAATCCGTTTCTTTAGTTCTAGTTGTTCAGTTCGGTTCGATAAAATTCAATAACCAAATTTTTGATTCGGTTTTTTTTTTTAAATAATCGGATTGAACCAAACACTAAAACTATAAGTCAATGTTTATATATATTAGTTCACGTGATTGGTAAAGATTTACCAGAAGGTACTGTGTTAGGGAGATTTCGTTTAGAAACGTTTTAGTGATATGGAAAACATTATTAGAGCTAATATTATTTCCTGAGCATTTCTGTGAAACATTTTATATATGTAATTCACAATATATTTTTATACTTCTTGAGAAACATTTGTTTGCAATTTTCTTGAGTGTTTTTATGTAAATAAAAATGAAGATAAATATGTATAAGTTACTGTATTTTTTAATTTGTTTACACTCTTCAGGTAAGTCTTAGATACAAATCTACGAACTCGATTAATATTTCTAAAACAATAAAAAACCATATTTACTTGTTTTGCAGTTAACCTTTAGATTTCTTCCTAAAGTTTTTGAGGTGAAAAGTGTTTTTTAATGACTAATTAACAGTTTTTTTTTCTTGTGGGCTTTAATAAATGATGTATGCAGATGAGGTTTTTAGGCAAATATATCATTTAAAAAATATATTTTGTTAAATAGCTAATAATAATAATATATCTTCATCCTACTCTATCAAGATTAATGGGGCATCAGACAGGGAGACCCTATCTCCCTTACCTGTTTGTCATTGTTATGCAAGTGCTTACTGGCCTACTGAGTTTTGTTACTTTCGATTATGAGTTCCAATATCATTGGAGGTGTGACAAGCTAAAGGTGATGAATTTATGTTTTGCTGATGACCTCTTATTATTCTATAAGGGGTCCAGGGAGTCAGTACAGATTTCAATGAGAGCTCGGAGACTTTTCATTGCATGTCTAGACTCCAACCTAATATCCTAAAGAGCCAGACCTTTCTGTCAAGTGTCAAGGAGGAGGATATTCTTCATATCCAATCAGTTTTAGGCTTTCTTAAGGGTCAGCTACCCATGAGGTACTTAGGGATGTCTTTTATTACCACTAAACTATGTAAAGCTGATTGTGATATACTGGTAGAAATGATAACTGAGATACTCAGGTCTTAGGACTCTAAATTCATATCTTATGCAGGGAGATTTCAGCTCATCAGATCAGTCCTACTAGCCATGTTCCAATTCTGGGTTGGCCTGTTTATACTACCAAAAAGAATTGTCAAGAGGGTGCAAGACATTCTGAGAAACTTCTTATGGAGTGGTAATGAGATCAAGCATATTGGCTCTAAAGTTACATAGGCTGACTTGAGCTATGATAAGGACCAATGTGGTTTGAGTCTTAAGGACCTTATTCTGTCAAATGAGGTGGCAGTAATTAAACACCAGTGATTCCTGGTTTTGGTAGCGAAGAAGTCTTTCTGGAAGAATTGGTGTCAATTTTACCTGATAAGGAAAAGCTCCATTTTCCTAGCTCATATCCCTTCTAACTCATCTTGGGTATGGAGGAAACTTCTCAAATTCAGGACCAAGTTCATGCCTTTATGTAAGGTAAATATTGGTAGTGGTAGGGATGTAAAGTTGCTAACTAAACCTTAGCCTCCATTGTGTGCCTTTCTGCCTGGATATGGACAGAGACTTTTCATTAGGGCTAGCTGGAACTGGGACACCATGGTTAGTGAAGTAATTCAAAATGATCAATGGACTTGGCCTGCCACAAACTCTACTGAGCTTATTCAAATCACGGGCACCCCTCTCTTACCTCCTAAACTTGGCTCTCCAAATACTTGGACATGGATTGCAAGTCCTAATGGCTCATTCTCACCTAGCCATACATATCAAGCTTTGATGCATCCTAAGGACAAGGTTAAATGAGCCTAACTTATTTGTTTTAAGTACAGTATCCCAAGGTGTAATTTTATCTCTTGGTTGACTATTCTCAATAAGTTAGCCACTAGAGATAGAATTGTACATTGGAATCAGTCTTCCTCTAGGGGAGTCATTGACTGTGTGTTCTGTATAGGCCATGAAGAGTTCAACCCCATTTATTCATAAAATGTGATTTTGCTAGATCCATTTGGTCTACTTTGATGGACAACTGTTGTATGGCATGTAGAGTTTTAAATTAGACCCAATTGATCTCTTTGCTCTTGGATTGGAGCAAAGGGGGAACACTAAGAGCATATGTGATCAAAGTTATCTTTTCTTCTTTTGTATATTACATAATACACATGGAAGGAAATGAACTCTAGAAATTTTTAAGGAAAAACTAAGGACAAGATGGTCATCATCAAGCTTGTTCCACAGAATGTGAGGGGTAGATTTTTCAATGCTAGAAGATTCAAGGAAAACCTCATTGGCATCAAGCTAGTAGACAAATGAGGCTTGGGGCCTCAGGTTTTTTAATATAGCTACAATTTAGATGTCTTTATATTGGTATGGTATTGTAAGCTTTGGCCTAAGAGTATAAGGAAAAAGAATATTTTCATTTCTTTGTTTATTTTTGTTTGGGCTAGTATAAGTTTGGTTAACTGTGAGCTTTGAGGTTGATTTATATAGTCTTAATGCAACACGAATTCTTATTTGTATGCCTTTTGAGCTATGATTTTTTATCTTGGGCTAACCAGGTTATTCTGTTGTAAGTATTGGGGCTAGCTTATAAAGTCTCGTGCATCTTGGTATTTTTTTTGGGTTGACCTATGGTTTGTCTTTGACATCAACTGTCTAGGGTAGACTTTGGGTTGACCATTGACTTTTGGTTTATTTTGGTTTACTCTAAATTTAGTTGTACATTTAGATTGGCATCTTTGCCAATAGGCATTTTCTTTTAGTTCCTAGGGTATGGTCCTTGTATTTTTATAAGTATCTTCTTGATTTATATACTTTTCATTTACCAAAAAAAATAATTAGAAAAATAACGGTTTTAGTAAAAGTCAACAAAATTATAAACTACATTTACTATAATACCTCATCAACTAAATTTATTAATTATCATTTATACTAATCAATAGCTAAACTAAATGATTTTTTTTTAATTTTGAATTGTCGGAAAGATTTATCCATTTAAAATTACTTACGATTAAAAGATTGGATTATTATTTTTAATTATAAATAATAAGTGCTTTAATTATTTTCATATATTCCTATTTAATTATAAGTAATAAGTTTTTACTATTATTTCTACAGAAACGATAAGTTCACGTATTTTCAAATATTAATGTATATTTATATTATATTCATTATACAATCAATATGTATTAATTGATACTACTAAATGTTATTGTTAGTAACCCTTTTATCACTTTTAATGTAATTTATGTAAATAACTATTATCAGAGTAATGATAAATATTTTGATAAATTTACTAAAATAATTATGATATATCCGTAAGTAGTTATAACAATCTTCACGTAAATAATTATTGCAATCCATATAAATGTATATATTTCCTTATCTAAACAAAATCATGTAATATATTGTCAAAAATAATTTGCAATATATTTAGTCTAAATTTATATTTATTTATTTGATTAGAATACACATATTTGCTTAAAAATCATTAATAATTCCTCTAAAAACAAGGAATTGCTCCATCTTCAAAAACAATATGCGTTTAGTGAAATACATATAGTCATAGGATTTAAAACAAAAATATGCCTACGTTTTATTTATTTATTTTATTAATAAATGTATATTTTTCTAAAAATCACATCTAATTTCCCTAAAAATAAGAGATTGCTCCATCTTTAAAAAATATGTGTTCAATGAAAAAATTATATAAATAATTGTAGGAAAAAGTAATTAGAAATAATTATTTTCATTAATTACATAAGTAATTATAAAAATAAAATAAACCAATAAATGAAAATAATATTCTTATTTTGTCATATGATATAGCTCATGTGTATACCAATTTTTTGTGAACGTTGCATCATAAATGAAGGAGTTAATCATATTTTTAAAGAATAATTGAGTTAGATTTTTAAAAATCTAAAGATTACTTATAAATGATAAATGACTAATTTTAGCCACTAATTTAAAATATAATAAATATATTAATATTGATTTACAGAAGGGTGAATGGGAATATAAAATTATGGTTAAACTAACTTAATTATTTTTTAAAATAATTAAAAACTTATAACACTCTGTTAGAATTATTAAATGCTACGATCTTGGATGAGGAAATAAGCTTCAAGGACAGCTTGAATATGGCAATGCCAGCTGAAGAACAAGCAGAGTCGGAGGGAGTAAAAAGTAAATAAATGCCAAACGCTCTTGTGCTAAGGCTTGTCCTAATCGTGGTTGGAATGAAGCTTTCTCATAACCCAAACACATACTCTAGCGTACTTGGCCTTCTCGTCTCTTATTTCGTTGAAGGATATATCAAGATTTTTTTTTCACTGCCGAACCGCTTATATAGGTTTGATTCGGTTTCGGTTTTTTATTTCACCAGTTCGGTTTGTATTAAGATATTAGATAATCGATCAATGCGATTCGATTATTTGACAAATTGATTATGGTTTTGACCAACAATTTGGAAAAAAATAGATATAAAAAAATGAGCTAAATGTAAATTATATCATTAAAAGAAATATTAAAATTAATTCAATTAAAATGATTTAATTATTAACTTATTTGTCAAACATCAATTTATAATAAATTATAACTTAAAATTAATTAATATAAATTGAACCAAACATGTTTTATCTATAATTAAATTTAAATAAATTACAATTTAAAAATTTAAACTATAAATTTAAATGAAACTAAATAGGTCAACTCATTTAAAATAAGCTCATTCAAATTACATGTATATTTTTAACATAAATTTTGCCGTTCCGATGAGCTACAGGACAAAAAAAGTAAAGCTTTTGACAAAGGGTGAAACTTGGAAGCGGGCTCCATGGAAGTTGTCGCTGACTAACCATGACATGAAATGTCATTGATGACATACATATTGGTAAAAGATGAAACAGTAAATTCAAAGCCAGCACGGAATCTGAACTACTCTCCCTGCCGTTTACCATGATTTTTTAATAATCACCAACACTGTCAGACTTTAATCAAAATTGGCTTTTGTCAGCTACCAATCATATGAATAACTGGAAACGATTTCTGAAACGTTTATTTGGCTTCTATTTGCTTAATCATAAATATGAGCAGGTGAATGAGACCATCCCATACAGCTGCTACAACAAACGTACCTACTTTCTACAAGTCAGAGCTTCCAACGCACCTTAGATTTTTCTGTCATATGCTCATGCAAGAACGAAATATCAATGAATTAGATTTCATGCAATTTTATCATCCCAAAATCTACTCTTATTTGAGTATTGTGGTTCGAGTCACATAATCCCCGACATTCATGGAATTTATAACTTTGTGCAGGCTCGTATTTCTTAGTTTCAGATAACAATGACTTTTCAAATGTACCAACAAATAAATCCTAATCCAAGGCAGAAGGAAGAAAGCAACACAAACACTGCTATAAATTCATTCCAATACATTCCAATAGAGGGTTCTCCAAGGGAAGTTCATTAGAGGTAGGAAGTAAATCATACTAGAAACTTCTTACAAGTCCCACTCAACGATAAATTGGAGCTGCTCCAGCAGACAAGTAACTAGAAGAAACTTGTGTGTCTGCCTCAGCGAAGCCGCCATAGCTACCAGACATGCGTCCTTGAAGGGAACTAACATACCCCTGGCTTGCCTGGCTATGATTCTCAAGGTTTTGTGCAGTATAATAAGGTCGAAACCTGAACGGCAACTCCGATCGAGGATGAGCAGCTGGGATCTGCAATGAAGAGGATGGGGCCATGACATTTGCTTGAACGGAGACATGTGAACTTGTAGGAGGCAGGTGAGGGGTATAGCAATCAGAGTTGTAATCCACATGAAGTGCATGTGATGGGGCCATCACATGTGATTGTCTGTCCCTTTCCAAGCTCAGAGGATAATACTCATTTCGTAATCCAATGGCCCGATCGTTTGGAATCCTAAGTGCTGGAACCCCATTCCTGCTATAGTTGGCAGTTTGTTATACAAAAAATTAAAATGGATGGGGAATTAATTGCACATCAAGGCGAGAGTGTTTCTTTTTTCAGCAAAGCAGCAAGCCTAAAAAGATGTGGAATATCACACCCAAGTGATTGACAAACCACAAAAAATAGCAGACAGACCAGCCTCACTTAAATCCCTTCAAAATCAAGTGTTATACCTAGTTTTAGTGATCAAATAACTCATACCATGTGCCAAGTCTCCATTTTGAATTTGCGACATCCCTATATCTAAAACTTATCGCTGTAGATTTATCTAGAAGCAAAACAGATTCCTAAACTGCATTCCTTCATTCATGTATAATAATAGTAAGCAATCAGGACAATTTTATGTTCTGCTAAATACCTTCTCAAACTATGTTTATTACCTCTTTTTCGTAATCATATATCTTGCACATGAGATTCCGAATTAAACAGAAAACAAAATCTTTTTTAAGGACTCTTCTTTGAGGTCTATAGGTCATTTCTGGAAGCAAATACAAAGAATATGCCTTCAGGGAAAAAGAAAAGGACTCGTCAATAGCAACCATTCTGAAATGAGGCTTTTGTGAATGGCAATACGCTGTATGCAACTTACATATCAATTTCCAAACAGTGTTTGCTCTGGAAGAACAACTCTTACAAGCAAGATAGATGGATTTTGAACACCAACATAACATCAGCACGAGATATTGCAATAACTGATGTTATACCAATTAGAAAAGGCTTGTTTCGTATTAAGCCTCATCACCCATGGTTTAAATTTTGAAGTAGCAGACAAAATTCAAGACTTTTCATTTTTGTTTTATACTGTAGATGTTGTGAAGGAAGAGATGAAGACGAGAGCATTTTTCAAAAACAAAACACTAAAAAAAGGAAAAGAGTCATGAAACACTTTATTTTAGTAATAACATATGTTTCAAATGCACAACCGAACAAAACATGCTCAGACACTTGACTGCCATGCAAACTTAAATGCCTGATTTCTTTCATTTCACTAACTCTAGAGACAGCCCGGAGAGATCACAACACAAAAGTACTTGAAGTAAAACCAACTGTTTATGTGAAATGGTCGAACATATGGGCTTAAAAACTTAAACCTCAGTTCGTGAGTTAATTCGAACCCCAGCATCAGCTAACTTCTCAGCTTTGACCCAACCCCCCCCC
>QANY01003691.1:421548-496181 GCA_003255025.1 Datisca glomerata
CCCCCCCCCCCCCCCCCCCAGTTGATGAGTTAATGATCAGTTGCATTCAGGACAGATAAGCCTCTGGGCTTGAGAGGATGATTCTAATTGTGCTTATCATCAAAGTGTTAACAAATATATTATTTAATCTTTCTCATAGATGCTTATCATCAAAGAAATGAGTATACGGTTGTGTAGCATATCAGACAATTGAACAGATTATGCTCCAAAATGTATCTAATTTGTAAATGACATCTATCATGCTAGAAGTACTATACCATATGATGTAAAATATATATATGCTTATGCTCTACTATAGCATGGACAATAAGCCAGATAAACCATTTATAAGTGAATCAAGTTCGCTGACTTGAATGTTTTTGAGTTGAGGATGACTTGATCACAAGGGATTTGTGATACGCTTCTTAAGCAAAAAGGAGTTAACATACACTTCTTAACCAAAAAGGCCTTACCATACACTGCTAGGAATGACACGAAATGGCTTGAAAGAGTGAAAACCCATAAAAAGAAAAGGAACAAAAGTGGTAAAAGAAAAGGTACCTTCTATATGGATCCTGAGCAGGTAGGAAGGGCTGCTCAGGCACATAAGGCTGATGTACCTCTGTCAAATAATATGATTTAGAACGATCAAGAGGATCAAGCAGAACATGCTGAGGCTCCACAGAGGGTTGTATATCGGCTACATGCATCTGAGGTTGATATTGATCATACTCCCATCGTTGAGGAGCCTGTTCATTAGAATCAAGGACTGGCAATGCATAACGGTAGTGCAGCCCTGAGAAGTGTGGTTTCTCTGAAGGAGGCCACCTTGCCCTTTCTTCCACAAACGGAGGTGGAAATGACCGTGGAATAGCAACATTTGAGAAAGTACGAGAAGTAGAAACAGAACTTGGCGAGGTAATATGGCGGAACAACGATATTAAATTCCTTACCTAAATACAGACCAAACCCTCAGCAGAATTGAATATACATTGTTGGAAAATGAATATCTTATAATTTCACATATACGTAGAATAACCAATCAGTGAACTGCAAAACTGTATTATACCTGATTGCTACTAACTTCTTGTCTAAACTTAGAATGACCCTGGTAATTGTCTTTGATTGAATGTTTGAAAGTACTCTCTGGAAGAGGCAAACAGTCCTTAAAAATTTTAAATTTTACCTATGTCAACATGAAAAAATGAAGCAGATAATCAGAAACACTGTAAGAAGTTGCTTGTCAGATAAAGTGTCTATAGATATAGCTGCATTTTCAGAGCCAACGCCTAATTGTTTCTCAATAAGGATTTGAAAACTTAAAATTTACATTGTGTGAATCTATTGAACAAAAAGGACAGTATATCTCACTAGTTTACCAATCTAACTCAGTCCAGGTACAATATGAATTCTGCACCAGAATTAGAGTTGATATCCAAGAAATATCTTCGAAGAAGGAGAAATTAAAATGTAAGACGTGGTAAAACCACCATCTAAATTTAAGTTAATATGAAATGCGGTGCATAAAATAACTATTTGAATAATGAATCTTGGTACTTATCAGTTCTCATCCTCTCTTTAACATCCCAAATTATTTAAATTTCCATTGCCTTCTCATCAAGTCTAAAATGTTAAAAATATCCCACGTACTACAACTATTTATCAATCAAAACTCCTGTTAAAAAATTTTTGATATTTTAATATTTTTTTTTTACATTTTAGTACTTAACTTTCAAAAATGGCTCAATTAACCCTATTTCAAGAATTCATTATTTTTCAACCTAAAAACCATTGCACACTAACTATTTAGTGTATTCCCAGAAATCATTTAACACAAAATTCTTAAATGACTATGAATTAGTAACTTTGAACTGAGAATACATTCGATAGGAATTGCATTTCCCAGAATACATTCTTGATGGCCGGGAACCTGAGGCAGGGTCCACTTTGGGCCAGCCGTAGCTACCAAACTCGGGGTGATAACCACACCCACCATCAAGAAAAAAGAAGGGTTTGTAACTGAGCCATCATCAAGTAATTCAGAGATTCCCAAATCCCAATGGCAGGGTTCGTACACAAGTTGTGCACCAGCCACGCATCTCAGCCTAGCTGTTACGACTGAACCACAGCCTGACGGGACCGATAACTTTTCAATTGGCATGTATGCCAGTTTTGGTCTGCGTAAACTCATGTGAACGCAAAATAGTTAAGATGGGAAGTAGGTGCAAATCATGTGGCTAGATGTCATCAATATGTTAAAATGCTAAACAGGGCCTTTAGGCGTTTTACTTTAAAGAGAAAGGTCAAGGCCTCAAGGCGAGAAGGATAAAAACTCATAACTAATAACTTTAATCATACAAATTTACAATAACCACAATAATTGTGATAACCATCCCTAGATTATGAAAATTATTTCTGTAAAGTTTCTCTTTTGCTCTCTAGGGTTCTCCTAGAGTGGTTTGGATTTTTGCTTTCCTTATATGTAGAACCTAGCAACTACAGTTGTACAACCCTCAGGGGTTTTTGGTGAATAATACACTTATTCTATTACTGATAAAAAAACATCTCTAGACTATGGTCATAGTCGCCACACAACAGCAAAATCATGATGTTGATAAGTTTTACTATTTTTTTCTAAAACTTCTTTTATAAGAAACAAGAATTGTATTAAAACAAAAGAAATTTACAATTTACAAAAATTCGGCTGATAAGGAATCCAGCAGAATGCCAGAACAAAACAAAATTCAGCCTGTACATACGGCTTTCCAGTCAGTGTTAATCAGAAACAAATGACTGTTCTTAAACCCTTTAGACGAGGACACACGGCTTTCCAGTCAGTGTTACTCGTATGATTCGTCGGCGTTTCCCTGCCTTGTCTGTACCTGCTGCCTTGTGTTCGTAGAGGTTTGGGTTCTTCTATTTTCAGGTTTCTTGCGTTTCAGCCCTATTTTTTTTCGTTGTTGCTGCCTTGTTGGTTCCTTTTTTACTGGTCTTCTCTTCTGTTTATACAAATTTGGTGTTATGGCTGAGATGTGCATGTCGAATCACCATTGTCTTAGGCAATCACCATTGTGGAATGGCGTTTGGGGACCAACTGGTCTTCTATCACAACGAATGTGGTACCTATAATGTCTAAAATCACGAACCATAAGCTAATGGGTTCGAATTATTTGGATTGAAGTAAGACCGTTCGACTGTATCTACAGAGTATTGAAAAAGATACTCATTTGAATAATGATCCCCCTCAAGGTGATTCAAGGAAGACATAGCTCAGAGAGGACGCTCGCTTGTTCCTGCAGATTCGAAATTCTATTGATAGTGAGATAATTGGCTTGATTAATCATTGTGAATTTGTTAAAAGCCTGATGGATTACTTGGAATTCTTGTACTTAGGAAAATGGAACCTCACTCGCATTTATGAGGTTTGCAAAGCGTTTTACAGTTCAGAAAACCAAGATCAATCTCTTACGAATTATTTTATGGAGTTAAGAAGACGTATGAGGAGCTTAATATGTTGTTGCCTTTTAGTCCTGATGTGAAGGTTCAGCAACACCAACAAGAGCAAATGACCATCTTGAGTTTTTTGGTTGGTCTTCTCTCAGACTTTAAGACTGCTAAGTCTCAAATTCTTTTTGATTCTGAGATCTCCTCTTTCCAAGATATATTTAGTCGAGTACTCCGTACAGAAGGTATCCCTATGGTTCAACTTAGTGGTGCTTTGGTAAGTCGAAATAATAATTATGTGCTGGGGAAACAAAGGAGGTGGCTCACACGGGTTTGAAACTCGAACACAGGAATCTGGTGGCATTGTGTGTCGATACTGTCATACGCCTGGACATACAAAGTTTGAGTGTAGAAAACTTCAGTTCAAAAATCAGAAACCTCACTCGGCACATATTGCGTTCACTAATGACACCCCTGAAATCGGTCCTTATTTCTGCTGTGAATTTGACAAGTTCTCACAGTATCAAGAATCACTAAAGCATTCATCTCCCGCTATCACTGCTATTGTTGATTCAGGTCAACCAAATACGTGTCTTCTTTCCTCATCCTCCAAATGGGTCATTGATTCTAGTGCCACAGATCATATGATAGGTAATTCTAGTCTCTTCTTTACTTTTCAGTCACACACTTCCACCTCTACTGTTACTTTGGTTGATGGGTCACCATCTTATGTTCGTGGGTCTAGCATGATTACCCCTACCCCTCAACTTCCTCTGTCACCAGTCTTACATCTACCAAATTTATCTTTTAATTTGATCTCTGTAAGCCAGCTCACTCGCAATCTTAACTGTTGCATTTCATTTTTTCCTAATCATTGCTTATTTCAAGATCTTGTGACGAAGAAGATTATTGGTAAAGGACATGAGTCTGGAGGCCTCTACATTCTTGACACACCGATACCAAAATCTGTCGCTTGCACCGGTGTCATTTCTCCTTTCGAGGGGCATTGTAGGTTGGGTCATCCATCTCTCCATTTACTTAAGAAACTTTGTCCACAGTTTAGTAAGGTGCCTTCATTAGATTATGAGTCGTGTCAGTTTGCAAAACATCATCGTCTTGGTTCAAGTCCAAGAGTCAATAAACGTGCTAGTATTCCTTTTGAGTTGGTTCATTCTGATGTTTGGGGTCCTTATCCTATTTTGTCTAAACCTGGATTTAAGTATTTTGTTACCTTTGTGGATGATTATTCTCGTGTAACTTGGTTATATTTAATGAAAAGTCGTTTTGTACTGAGATTAAAACTCAATTTAATGCTTCAATTTGTATTTTGCTAAGTGATAATGCCAAGGAATACATGTCCGCTTTATTTCAATCTTATATGGTTAAGAATGGCATGCTTCATAAAACTTCTTGTGTCAATACTCCATCCCAAAATGGAGTGGCAGAACATAAGAAATGACATCTTTTTGAAACTGCACGAGCCCTCTTATTTCAAATGAATGTTCCTAAAACTTTTTGGGCCGATGCAGTTTCTACGGCATGCTTTCTCATTAATCGTATGCCATCATCTGTTCTTCATGGCAAGATCCCTTACAAAATCTTTTTTCCCAATAAATCATTGTTTCCTGTCGACCCTAGGATATTTGGTAGCACTTGTTTTGTTCGGGATGTTCGTCCGAATGTCACTAAGTTTGATCCCAAGTCTTTGAAGTGTATCTTCCTTGGTTATTTTCGTCTTCAGAAAGGTTATAGGTGTTACTGTCCCAGCCTTAACAAATATCTTGTCTCAATTGATGTTACCTTCATGGAAGACATTCCTTACTTTCCGTCTTCTCCTCTTCCCGCTCATCAGGGGGAGGATGATGATTTGTTAGTTTATTTCATTGTATCCTTTGAACCTCTCTCGGAGTCAATTCCTATCAAGCCTTCTATTACTCAAGTCTACTCCAGGCGTAAACCTCATGATTCATGTCCTGCACCAGCTCCTTTGTCATCAAATCCAGTCTCGAGCGATGATCTTCCAATTGCGTTACGCAAAGGTAAATGCCAGTGTACTTATCCTATTTCTTCTATTGTTTCTTATAACTGCTTGTCATCTTCGTCTTGTTCTTTTATTGCATCCCTTGATTCTATCTCTACCCCTAAAACTGTTCACGAAGTCATCTCTCATCCTGGTTGGCATCATGCAATGATAGAGGAAATGAATGCTTTAAATGACAATGGTACTTGGAACTTGGTGGATTTACCTTCAAGGAAACGGGCTATTGGATGCAAATGGGTGTTCACGGTTAAAGTCAATCCGGATGGGTCAATTGCTCGATTGAAATCCCGTGTTGTCGCTAAGGGATATGCTCAGACCTATGGAGTGGACTATTCTGACACTTTTTCTCCGGTTGCTAAATTGATATCTGTTCGGTTGTTTATTTCTTTGGCAGCTACTCATCATTGGCCTTTGCATCAACTGGACATCAAGAATGCTTTTCTTCATGGTGACCTTCAAGAGGAGGTGTATATAGAGCAACCTCCTGGTTTTGTTGCTCAGGAGGAGTCTGAGCGAGTTTGTCGTCTACGAAAATCCTGTATGGTTTGAAACAGAGCCCTCGTGCTTGGTTTGGGACATTTAATCAGGCTGTTGAAAAGCTTGGCATGATGAAGAGCAAATCTGACCATTCTGTGTTCTACAAACAATCAGAAGTTGGTATCATTCTTTTAGTTGTGTATGTGGATGATATTGTAATTACTGGAAGTGATACTACAGGAATCATCTCTTAAGTCTTTCCTTCATACTCAGTTTAACACAAAGGACTTAGGGATGCTAAAATATTTCTTGGGTGTTGAAGTCCTAAGGAGTAAAAAGGGTATATTTTTATCTCAGTGAAAATATGTTCTTGACTTATTAACTGAGACAGGAAAATTGGGGACAAAGCCTTGTAGTACTCCAATGACTCCTCACTTGCACCTTACGGGAGATGGAGAACTAATGAAAGATCTTAAGCGATACAGAAGATTGGTTGGAAAGCTTAATTATCTTGCAGTGACCCGTCCAGATATTGCATATTCTGTCAGTATTGTTAGTCAGTTTATGTCATCCCCAACAATTCATCATTGGGCAGGATTAGAACAAATTTTGTGTTATTTGAAAGGAGCGCCTGGACGTGGTATCTTATATGCAAATCATGGGCACACTCATATTGAATGTTCTTCAGATGCAGATTGGGCAGGTTCCCAAATAGATAGAAGATACACTTCATGTTAATGTGTTTTCATTGGACAAAATTTGGTCTCATGGAAGAGTAAGAAGCAGAGCGTTGTGTCAAGGTCCAGTGCAGAGTTAGAATATAGGGCTATGGCACAGTCTGTGTGTGAGATAATGTGGATATACCAATTCTTGACTGAAATAGGTCTTAAAACTTCAGTACCGGCAAAATTGTGGTGTCAACCAAGTTGCCCTTCATATTGCATCTAATCCTGTATTTCATGAGCAAACTAAGCACATTGAAATTGGTTGTCACTTTGTTCGTGAGAAAATTCAGCAAGTTTTGATTTCTACTGGGTATGTGAAGACTGGAGAGCAATTAGGGGATATCTTCCAAAAGCTCTAAATGGGGTTTCAAGTTAATTATCTTTGTAACAAGTTGGACATGATTAATATTTATGCTCCTGTTTGAGGGGTAGTGTTACAATGTTACAGGACAATACTAGATGTCAATTACCTTATTCTAGGGATCCTAATTGTATAGTAATTAGCTTAATTATAGGGATCCTAACTAGGTAGTTTCCTAAGATAGTTTCCTAGCTTTGTGTATATATGTGTATATTCTTCACTGAAATAAGAGAAAAAACAATTCTTTTCATCTCCAATAACAAACACTAACAATGCATATACCACAAGCTCAACTAGAAGATACAAATCTACAATATAACACTTAAAACTAGCATGATATCTTAGATTCACATAGGCAAAGTCTTTGTTACCTGTGCTGGAAATTGACCATTGAATGCTGTTGGTTCCAAATCCAATGCCCCATTTGAAGTTGCTTTATATACACCATAAAGAAGCTTCAAATCAAAGTCAAACAAAAAGAGTTTCATCCCAGGCTTGATGCTCTTGACGACTTCAAGTTTCCCCTTAGGTAATCCAAAAACACGATATTGGTAGCACTCACGTTTTGTTTTTCCACTACACATGAATATGAACCCAGATTTGGATTCCTTATTTTCCACCTCCCTCCTTTTTCTCTTAGCAACATGACCTTTAGTATTAGGAGGCCCTGAAATGGACGCATGAGCAAGAGTTGGAGCAACATCATGATAAAGATGTGACGAAGAGGGGCCAGTATTTGGCACAAAGGAGATATTTGATTTCTTAGCTTTCATCTTCTTCATTGATCTCTTTTCAACACTCTTATTGTCAATAGGGCGATGTTGAGGTGGTCCTTTGTCCTTTGATTTATTCCCTCTTCGCTTTCCCATTTGTAAACTGCGACAACTAGAAGCCATCACGCTCAAAATTTTACATTGGGACCAAGTTCAAATATATTGAAAATGATTTGACATGAAATTAACTTGGTAGTGCATGGTGAAATACAACATGAATTGTACTCGCCCATTCATGCAATGCTTCGATTATTATATGAATCTTGATGATATTCAATGCTTGAAAGCTTAAAAAATATTAACTTGACATGTGAACTAAAAAGGGTATGCGACATCATCACCAACTTCTCTTTTGAAAGAGGGGAACGTAGAACAATGGATGGAAAATAACACCAAATTGTATTGAGGAGCGGATGAAAAGTTAGAGACGTACTTAGGTCCAGGTATCTATAAATATATGATCCAGGATGTTTGAAATACTTTTGCCAAATTGATCGCAAACATAAGTTCAAATGAAGAGTAGTTGGCACGGATGGTGAAGCCACCACGCCTATTCCCGAGTGCGGGCTCAAGTCACCCTACTCTCAATCGCCAATGTCTTTTAATTGAGAAAAAGAATTAAAAGCACACTTTCGGGTAAGAAAAATTACCAGAACTCCACAATATATTGTAGTTTAGTATGTTCTCTTATCAAGGGTTTTGGAATGTATACCACGGATAATGGTTGCTTCTTCTCATGTGAAAATGTGTCCTTCATCACTACTTAGTCACAGGCTCGGGTTATTGATTTAAAACGCACATGCAATGAGAAACATGTGTTTGCATGACTAGTAGACTGTTGCTGAAAAGACATTGAACATCAATGGAGAATGAATACTTCTTTAATAAGAAACAAGATTTGTATTGTAGAAGTAGAAGAAAATAATTACAAGAAGCGGTTCGGAAGATGAGAAATCCTGACAGAACACTTAAAAAGACTGAATATGTCCATACGTGTAGCCGCCCAATCACTATTGATCAAAACCAAAGGGAAATTCTTAAAAGCACTAGTATTAGACACCCAAAAAGAGGTAAAAAGATTTATCTTGTCCCACAAAGAATCATCTTCCTCAAAAGTCTTCGAAAATCCTCTTGTTGTGGTCCAACCATAAACATCATGATATGGCAATAACCCCAGTATACCACAAAATCTTGAACTTCCTAGGTAACTACAAAAGAAAAACCTTTTACAAAGGAAGATACAGCCCTCATTGGTCTACTCTATGCCAATAGGAGGCAATGACATTTTATATTATTTTGTCCATCCATGGTGCAAGCTTCTTGTTCCGTGAGTCTTTTATAGAACGTTCAAACTTTGGAAGTGTTCTTTGCTTGCTATATGGTCAGAGTGCAAGGCACGAGCTTCTGATGACATTTCTCAATTATAAATATTTGTGAGAGAGAATTAGAGTTTTTCCATTAAAATGGTCTATGCATCAAACATTCATGTGTTTTATTGTTGTCCTGTCTGATTGGAAAGGTATTGTAAATTGATAAGCATCTATTGAATGCTCACCTTTTTTAGGATTTCTCATGCTCTTTTGTATATTTTTCTTTATACTACATTAGATGGAAACATCTAGCCCACTCACCCAAACTCGAATCTATTAAATACTTCCTTCTTTACATAAGAATCAAAGTTCTTGTTCTATTACGTAGTGAAATCTACAAGTGAGGAGGACAAGAATCCTGAATCGCTTATTTCCGATATAAAAACCCAAAAAGGGTAGTTGTGAAAATGCTTGGAACTATAACCACACCTGGAAACTACGAATCTAATACTAGGATTACTATCCCACAAAAAAGTTACATCGTTATACTTATATCAATCATCTGAAGTCCTAAAGTTTCTCTCCAACCAGAAGTCCTAAATACTACATTTAAACTCTGAATAACTCGTTGCTGAGTATCTTCAGCAAAAATATCCATATATCACATTTAACCAAATATTGAAGGTAATAATGTAACATCAGCATGAAACAAGATCATATGGACTTATATATATCTCTAGCTTTTATTTATAAATTTGTTCCCACTTAATACGAGGATATTAGTTTGAGCAATTTGATATATGGATATTTTGTTCACACACGTGCATATATGACCATCGCATCAACATATATGCATCGAAAGGGGTAAACTACAGCCATTTGAGCAATTCTATCGGTAGGGCAAACATCACAACACGAGAATAAATAAACTAGAAACTAATTTAGGATTCAAAATTTGATAAAGAGAACAGGAGATAGAGAACAACAACATAGACAAAGATAGAGAGCGGCGAAGAGAGGAACTCATGAGAGACCAAGAGAGATACAAAAAAGATGAGACAAAGAGAGAAATAGAGGGAGTCCCAGAGAGAGCCAAGAAGAAAGAAAGAAACCTTAAACCAAAGTTTTGTCTTCACCTCTAATTTTGGTTATCTCTGTCACGCCTCTTCGTCTTGTCGTCAGTCATTTATGCAGGTGCTGATCGTGGTCTGAGATATGAAGATGTCAGGAGATAGGAGCCCTCTTCTTCTTCAAGTTTTCCGTTGTTTTATATTTGGCGTAAAATGCACAACTGAGCTTTGTTTTTTTCTTATAAAAGGAACATTTGAAAACCCTTTTTGGAAAAAAAAAGTCCAAGATTTTAGAACCAAGAATTTAGGGATTTTTAATCTTCAAATGACATTTCTGCCCCTCATTCATAATGGAGTCCTTTTGTAGAACCACCATGGAAAAGATACCTCACGGCCTAGTCAGGATCACGGAGGTTCAATTATGTATATAGAAACCTCATAATTTTCTTCCCTCTTACTCATTCTCTCAATTTTTATTAGGATTTTCATTTTTTTTCCTTTTTCTTCTTAGATTTTACAACGAAAATGACTAAATGGAATGTTGTAATTGGTTTTTTCTATACTATGTTGATAAAATATTTTTAAATGCGTGGAACGAGCAACTTGTAGATTGATTTCAGATCCGTAAATTTTTACACCCTTTTAAATACAGATATTATTTCACTCATTACCTTTCTGAGTTTTCAACTCTCATTAACTTTTGCTATACTGCAAATCCATTTGATCATTACTGCAGGTTCAAAATATAAATGAAAACGATGTAAACACAAATTGCAGACCAGTCTATTTGATAAAAGACTTAAGCAAACTTCTTGGAAGCTTAAAGCAGTTCTCAGATATGGTGTCTCATTTGATCATTTTTAAGTCATTTTTCTTCTTCTTTTTCTAAGAAATGTCATTATTTCTTTTGCATTTTCACCATGTCGGGCGATTGTTATTTGTGATTTTGCTTTGGTATGTGTCAACTTTAGCATTGTGATCAACTCAAATCAAAAAATGAGTCATCTCAAGTGGTTGTTTCCATTGGAGATTATGAATACCATTTCTAAGTGAGATCATGGGGAGTTTTTCAAAACTTGGGAAAGTTGAGAGCTTCCACGTTGAATAATGGATTTTAATTATCATGTTATTGTGAGTTGCTTGCTATATTGGTTCTAAAAAGCAAGTGCTAGATTTTGAATTGAAGAGAATTATTATTGATATCATTGTGTCGGTTACCTCTAGATGACAAAAATCCAAGTAGTTTCAAATTCATGATGATTGTGAATTACTATATTTTATTGTTGGTTTGATACCTAAATATGCAATAAACTAGGAGATTTTGGATAGGATATATGAGTTAATATTATCGATGACTTGTTGTCAAATATTCTCATTCCATACCTCTTAGAATCTTACTTTCTATGTATGACTTTGTTGTAAGTGTTACTACCTCTGAAAAGATTTGCATGTATTTTGTGTTGGTAGGTGTCACAATCACTTAGATGTCTAGGTACATTGAGAGTGAGTAAAAGAAAATAAGAGAAATAGGGAAAGAAAGATAAAAACAAAGAAACACAGAAAAATAAAGAACAGAGAAAATAATAAATAAAGGGAAAGAAACAATATAAAAAAAAAGATACGAGACAGACTAAAAAAAGAGAGATGTCGAAGACTCACGAATGAACGAAGAAGGGTGATCGCTGGGGCTAAACAAAAGATGAAAAGAAGATGATGAAGGGAGTAAGAGGATGGCTCACGAGTTTGGTCATTTATGTAAATTAAAATTTGTTGATCATTTTTTAAAATAAAAAAATGGTTCATAAATCAACTTTTTTTTAGTAAAAAGTTACTGTGAGATTCTGGTTCACATTTTATCGTTAAAAATTACACTAAAATTACACTTGATCGACCCTGAAAATTAAAAAGTTTAAATTAAAGGTGAAAAAAGATAGAGGTCCTAAAATCTTTATTTTTATTTTTTTGGAAAAGTGACTGTTTATAAAAACTTTAATCTTGCAAAGGTCCTTTTTCGAGTTCGAGATCAACCGGTACCTCAACCTTATTTGGAATCGGATTGAAAACTTGTCCGAGACAATTGGAGATTCGGAGATACAAGCATTTACAAAGCGACACTCATCAATTGGTATTCTATTTTCTTCTAGGTAAGGTTCCGCAACAACTGAGTCTCAGTCTTCAGCTTGTAATCTGCGGATCAGAAAGGGCTTCTCAATGATTTCTTTGCGACTATATCCGTTTCTAAGGGGTTTGGGAAGGGGAAATAGGATTTATCTCTTTTAAACCCTAACAACAAGTATATGAATTCCGTATTCAAATTTTGGTAGGCGTAGGACAATAACTCTTTTTAGTACGCATAGAGAGGGAATACATTTCCGACGAGACAAATTTAATGAATAGGTTGCAGCTAAGTCTTAGAAAACTCTGAAATAAATCATTCACATCTTATTTCACAGTTTCGACTGGGAGACAAGTTTTGCTCTAAGAGACGATGCAGAATCAGGATCAGGAAGGTCTTCAAGGAGATGGCAAAGTGGAGTCTGCAACAACAATTCCAACATCCGATTTCGAAGATTGGCCAAATTTTGGTGATGATGATATTATGCAGCAGCAATCTGCAATTCGGGCTACGGAAGCAGAGAAAATTCCATTTGTTGGCGATAAGGCAAGTCAAGTGCATCTGAATAAAACTTTTGGTTCCTGTATTGTCTAAGTATGTCTCTGACATTCTTTCTTCTCGTTTTAATTTTAAGCTAATATTTGTGACATTAAACTTCTGATTGTTGTATTGAGGATTTCACTGGTTACCGGTGATCTAAACTATTTTTTTATATTGTGGTGACTTTGATATTATTCATTAAATATGTCTACATTTATTTTTATTCCTGGCGAGTTTGGATATTTACGTCAAAAATGTCGTCCATCAATTTCGTGTAGTTATATCTACTTTAGCTTTAAGACTTATAAATAGCAATAGAAACTTCACCAACTCATTTCTTTTTTGCAATTCTAATCAAACAAATATAGGCGTATTCGCTAAATTCAAGTTAGATTGGAACTTCTTTCAAGATAAAATTGTTAATAAATTAACACATCCTTTTAAGGTTCATTTTACATGGAAGTGATTACTTTTGCTTCTTTTAGCTTTAGACTTCTAGCTTTTCTGCTTTTGAACAACATTTGCTTCCGATCAAACAATGCATTTTTTAAGATTTCATGATGCTTATTGGCTGCAGGAACCGCTTTCCACACTGGCTGCTGAATATCATTCTGGCAGTCCAATCCTACTGGAGAAAATCAAGGTTCTTTATGTTGCCTTCCCTACGTTATTTCAGCTAACATTTTTGTTATTAGGACATAAAAGTAACTGTTTCTACTTCATGCAGTTGCTAGGTGACCAATATACTGCCATCCGGCGAACACGTGGAGATGGGAACTGCTTTTTCAGGAGCTTTATGTTTTCATACCTCGTATGTGTATATATCTTGATACATTGCAAATGCTCTTTTGACTTGTGTACTTTGGCATTCTCTAAGCTTCCTGTTTAGAGGGAAATGTTAATCCTACAGCTACTGACTAGAAAATGGATTGCTTAATTAGGAGCATGTTCTGGAATCACAAGATCGAGCTGAAGTTGATCGTATCAAATCCAATGTCGAACAATGTAGAAAAACACTTCAGAGCCTGGGCTATGCAGAATTTACTTTTGAGGATTTTTTTGCGGTAAATCTTTTTTTAGTGAAGTTAATTTCTCTTACAAAGTGATGCAGATGCTCTCACTTAAAGCCATTACAGGGTGAGTAGTTTCTTAGTGATGAGAAGAAAATATCATGTGGTAACGTCTTATTGATCAATTTTTTATCAGCAAATTGTAAGTGTTAAAACAAAATAACCTCTAGGGCTGTACAATTGAAAGCTCAAAAGAACGATTCCGAGTGTCTAAAAGCCATGATTCTTGTGAAGATCTAGAAAATAGATTCATTCTTCACGAGAAAGAATAAAAGAAGAAAAAACTTCATAAAAAATTAAGCATAGGTAGCTCTATTGTTTCTCTCCTGCCAAATGGACCAAAAAATGCATAAAGGGATAAGTCTCCAAAGCCTTTTCTCTATTTGTCTATTTTCCACAAAATTCCAGCCAAAAAGAACTTGCTGGATAAAGACAGGCATGCCCAAGAAATGCCCACCCTATTAAGGATACTAATCCACATCCAGTAAGAAAAGGGGCCTTGCAAAAACAACTGATTGTTCCCCTCCTCTGCTGAGTTGCAAAAATAACATTTGTCAGTCATATGACACCCTTTGTTTTCCAAATTATCAACTGTGAGATTAGCTTTAAAAAAAAGTCATCCTAAGAAAGCATATATTGGGGAGACCCGGGTCTTACACACAATTCTCCAAGGGAAAGTAAGAATGGTAGACAGTTTTCCAAGGGAAAGTAAGGATGGTAGAAGGGTTAAGAGCGTTAAAGTAGGATTTCACAGAGAAAACCCCTTTCTTGGATTGATTTTGCCGCACCGATTCTAGCATCGAAGAACTGACTGAAATCTTAAGAATTGTATTCAAGACTCATCTCGATTTCCTGGTCTTTACAAGGTTTTGAAAATGAGGCTCCCAAACTATGATGTTCCCATGCAACTTTTGATCCAAGTCCTCCACTCGGATCCGAAACCCATCTTGGTATAAGTGAAAAGCTGATATTATCAGTTCACGTGATCATATAAGCCTTCTCAATGTCCAATTTGCAATGTAAACCCCTTTTACCCGATTTCAATCTAGAGTCTAATAAAGTCATCGGCAATCAGACTAGCTTCCAATATCTGCTTACCAGCTCTAAAGCGTGCTGATTTTCCGAAATTGCTTTATAACAATCTTCTTCAATTGTTTACTAGAGCCTTGGACAAATCTTGCTAAAGCTATTAACAAGGCTAATATGCTAGCATCCTTTGTAAAGATAGCACCTTTGACCTTGGGAATAAGGACTATGACGGTAGAAGTGAGGCTCCTCTCAAAATTCCCATGAAAGAACCCATGTAGTCCATAATATCCACTTGTACAATATTCCAGCACTGCTTGAAGAAAGCCAGATTGGATCTGTCCCGAAGCTTTGTTGTTGTCTGGAGAGTTCAGAGCAGCTTGAACCTCATCAACTGAGAAGGGTCCCTCGAGGACTTTTGCTTCCCTGCTCAATGCAGCTTAACTGCAAGTCATCAAGTTTGGGTCTCCAATCCCGATTTCTTTTCACATGCTTGGTCAAAATTGACAATTTTGTGCCCTATATCATTATCCTCCTCAAAAACCCCCCCTACAAGTGGAAATACTCCCTATGTGGATGGACCTATGGTGAGCACTGTCCTGTCTATGAAAAAATGAAGTGTTCCATCACTCTCCTTTAACAGCAAAACTCGTCTCCAAGAATTTCCTCAGTGAGAGTAACACTTCCAATTTTTTCCCAAGGTCTTCCCTTGTCACCAGATCACTGGAGGAAAGTGATTGCCTTCTAACAATCAGCATGTCATTTTGTTGCAATATTTTGTCCATCGTGCAATATTGTGATTTAGTAGTTGTTTAAATATCAACATAAAATTTTGCACATGAACCAATATTCATATAAGAAACTGATGAAAGTCCTATATAATTTTTTTTGAGCTCAATAACAGGCTTCATGTATTTCTGCAAATATTTTGGGCAGATGGAGTATTTTTAAGTTTTCGTATGGCTTGAATTTGCATAGAGCAATTTACATTCTTGAACGTATGCTCTTAATGCATTTTTTCGTTGAACTACATAGAACTTTTCCCTGATAAGGTTCCACTTGTTTCTTAATTTTATTTTATGGCTTTTCTTTGTGAAATTAGCAGAGGATTAACAGTTCTTATGGAAAGCTAAAAAATTTCTTCTTAATTGGTTGTTTTTCCTGATACCGTGTGATATTTTTCAGCTATTCCTTGAGCAGCTGGAGAGTGTTCTTCAAGTAAATGAAGCTTCCATAAGGTGTTAATAACATGCTCTTTTAGGTTCGCATTTGTATTGATAATAAGTTGATATGAACTAACCCTGTTTGTTTTCTACATTTATTCATATTTTCTGAATTTGAGAATGTTCTTTTTTCTTTCTTTTTGCAGTCATGATGAGCTTGTAAGCAGGAGCCGAGATCAGTCGATCTCTGACTATGGTGAGTGGGTGTCATACTGATATGGATTCTCTCGTGTTTGAAGTGAACATGAGAGGAATATGTTAGAGATGGACCATAGATTTCATTTTCAATGGTCCATATCTTTCTTAAATAAAAAGAAACTTTAAAAAAAACTGGAGTTACGTGAAGAACAAGTCTCAACTATAACATATTACACTAACAGAACCCTCTCATGTTCTATCCAAATCCGTGTCATCCGCTTGACAGTCAGCGTTACTGTGCTTTCTAACAAATGTGGTTGGCTAGTTGTAATGTTTTTCAGATTTGTAACATCCAGTGAAATACAAAAGCGTTCAGAGTTTTTTGGGCCTTTTATTACAGGATTAACGAATGCAACAGTAGAGCAGGTTAGTCAATATCCAACGTAGATATGATTACCATCATTTCATTGTCTATCTTATGTATTTTGGCGCACTTCTGGTTTATAATTCAAAATGGGTATTCAAAACAAGTGAAAACAAGGAAAATTGTTTAATGTCCGAAAACATGTTTATGCTGATTTTTTATCTGTTTTGTCACAGTTTTGCAATTCATCGGTGGAACCCATGGGTGAAGAGAGTGACCATGTGCACATCACGGCCCTATCAGATACATTGGGAGTGCCGATTCGTGTTGTCTACCTAGACCGTAGCTCTTGTGATGCTGGTGGCATCAGTGTGAATCACCATGATTTTGTTCCCGTAGCTGGTGATATTTCAAACGCCAGTGCGAGCTCTGGGACAAAAGATCCCTATATCACTTTGCTTTATCGCCCAGGTCACTATGATATTCTCTACCCAAAGTGATATTTGTTTTGGTAAGCTGGTATTACATGTCTTTTTAGGCCATAAGAGTGTAAGACTGTAATTCTTTTGGTCAGACCGTAGACATACTTCAGATCCCTTTAAAGACCCAGTGCAAATCGTTTTTCAACATTTGTTACTTTGTGTTCTTTACTTACAGTGTTGTACAGAATTTGTTGTGTTTGCGTATGGAAAGTCGTCTCCCCAAATTTTAGGATCGAATGCTTCTTCTGGGTGTCATTTCGTCATATGTCCTGGGGGGCTTTGTGACCTTCCCGCTGTTGTTGACAAGCTAGATGTGGCAATTGTTGCCTGGTAATTGCATTCTATGGATCTTTTTCTTGTATAGATTGATTGTACATGGAGTTGAAATCTCAATGAGGTTTCAGCTTTTGAGTCTGTTATGTTTGACACGCCGGCACAGTGTCTTGGTGACACACTCTTGACAAATCTGTTGACTGTATTATGGTGTGAGGTAAAGACTACAACTCCCTCGTCATATTCACGTGCTAACTGAAACATTTGACACCTTTATCCTTTACTTTAGGATTTCATTGATCTACGAGACCACTTGAACTCGCTTTAATATTAATTTTATACCTTACGTGTGGTAAATGCTAGTTAAAAGGCATTTGTAACCAATCGTGTGGAGCATTTTGATTTATTATTCGGAATTTTAGGTTTTTATTGGACAAGTAGTTTTGAAGTAGTTTTGAATTTGGAGATTTGTTTAAAATATTGAATCATTTAATTTATAACAATGAGGTTAAAATTGGTATTTATCACTTTGCGTGCCTTATTATTATTATTTATTTACCAGTGCTGTTATTAAATCTAAATCTGCTCAATTTCCCTTACCTTTGAAGCATAAGTAAAGAGTGACCGGAAAAATTTATATTTGTAAAAATAGCATTTTTTTTAAACTGTAATAGTTTTATGTACATGTATATATTTATGTGACAATATATTCTTATATACCATATTATATTTATTCCTTATGTTCTAAATCTGTGGAGTATAGGAAATACTTTGTTTTGCTTCCAGAAAAACAAAGTAAAATAGAGAGAATCAGTAAAAAACAAATACCGAACAAATGAATGAATTACATTGAAAAGTCAAAAAGAAAATAAATTAAGAATAAAACTTAAAAAATAAAAAACAGTGAGACAAATTAGTGTGTATTGAAGAGCACAGGATTCTTCTTTCTTCTTTGATAATTGATCAAGAATAAAAAAATGTAATTCATAAAATTCATAAAATCAATCGCTCTAGAAAATAAATAAAACATTTAAGAAATGGAGTTTCATTTTTTTATCACAATCGAAAAATAATAACGACCAAAAATCACGATCTTCTTCTTTCTATTTTATCAATCGATTGAGAAAAAAATTACGATTCACAAACCTAACCAGACGAGAAACCAAAACGAAAATTGAAGAATGCGAACTTCATTCTTCCTCTTCCCCGTGCACAATCTATAGACCAACAAAAACTTAAGAAATAAATTTGTAATTACAAGGGTATGATAGTAAAATAATAAACTAACATAAGTCAGATCATAAAACTTGGACCTTTTGTGCAGAAGAAGTAATTTTGGACCATTTTGTAAACAGTAAAATAAAATGCTCATACACCTAAATTTCTCTTTTTAACTTTACTAACTTTTTTTAACAAAATGAGCCAAGGTTTTAATTTATAAAAGAAAGAACATAAAGATCTTTGATATTTATTTATCTAAGGTGAAACATGTCATTTTGAGTACTAGAGTTAACATTTGATTAATATTTCAAATCAGAATCAATCTGAAATTGATAGGAATCATAACCAAGAGAGATTGTTGTGATTACTAATAATCGAGAATCAAAATTGAAAGTTGTGATCATGTGTGTTCGTGAAAAATTGTATGGATGAACAATGGTATTTTTTAGTATTTTATTTTTCCACAATGACTGAAATTTTTTTTATATGAGAAACATGTTACTTTTTCAGACGAGAAATATTTTACTATTTAAAAATGATACGAAATAGTTAACCTTTTAGTTAAACCTTTTACATATTACATTTCTTACATTATTTATTTGTAATATTTATCTTATGTATTTAAAATAAATACAATGGATATAGTCGCCTTTGAAGAGACCTTGTAAGCTGAAGAAAAATGCAGTGAAAATGCCAAGGATCATGATTCATGGTAGAGATCTGGAAACAGAAAGGGTTATATACAGAAGTTTGAGAATTATTATAAGTGGAATGGGTACCGGTGGTGGCGAAAGTCGAAGAGACCTGTGAGATTTAAGACCATGATCTATTTTATTTATAAAAAAAACTTGGGGAATGGTAGGTAGTGTGTAGAGATCTGTTTTATTAAAAAAAATTACACATTACCTTCTTAAACTGTCATTAATATATACTTTAAACTCTAAACTTTCAAACGTAATAGTTTAAAACTTAAACTATTTGAAACTCACAATTTTAATCATAAATATAACTCCGTCTATTGCACTGTACTTTTTTAACAAAACGACGTTATTATTTCCTATCTAAAATGACGTCATTTTATCTATTACTGATAACATAATCAACAAAGACATCATCTCATATAGGAAAAAAGACATTATTTTGTTAAAATACTAATTATAGTAGACAGAGTTACATCTACAGTTAAAATTATGAGTTTCAAATAATTCAGGATTTAAACTATAACGTTTTAAAGTTTAAAATTTAAAGTATCTATTAGTGATAGTTTAAGTAGGTAAAATATAATTTTTTCTAAAAAATGGTGGTAGAAAGATTTAGGGCTAGGGCGAGTAGGGCAGGGGTTGGGGCGAGTGGGGGAAGGGGTGAAGCAAGGTAGTGAAGGAAGGAGTTTGCTATTTTTGTAGTTTTTAAAGGATTTTTTTTACAACAATGACTCTATTATAAAATAATAGATGTAATTATAGTCTGATAACTAAGACTAGGTAGTGGTTGAAATAATTAATAGCTCATAACTCTATAATTAACTTTAAAACTGTCTACGTTAAAAATGATTATTATTACATATAAAAAGTACAAGAACCATCCTTTCATATAAAATATTAAAAGTTTGCGCTCATTGGTCAGCATTCTATTCTATGTAATCAAGTGATGACATTTAATGTTATATATATAACATGAGCACCACATTATCAAGACTAAGTTTAATTATTAAGAGACGAATGTGTTATTTAGCATGATCACTATAATTAATTAGCTAAGGACTACCATGCAAATTCCGCATAAGATTTCATTATAACTCGGAGAGGGGAAGTAAAAATTGTAGAAATAGGCGATCGAGAGAAGGGAAGAAAGAAGACGAGAGAGAAAAAGACAATCTGAATAATACTTTTCATTAAGCTCTAAACAGTACAGAAAAATCAATGCATAGAAAGTGTTACTACAGGGCTATAAACTAGCCATTAGAGAGAAACTAAAAGATAGAAATACCCTTAAAACTTAGCTAACCTTAACTAACTAACCACTTACTCTAATACCCCCTGTAAACTCACCACATGAGAAGTGATGAGTTTGTCTCTCAAGAAGATAAATTGAGGGGACGAAAGTGGTTTAGTGAAAAGGTCAGCAAGCTGTAAATTAGAGGGTAGTGTTTGACAATGAGATCCTTTTTAACAACTCTTTCTTGGACAAAATGGTAGACTATTTCAACGTGTTTTGTGCATGCGTGAAGAACAGGATTTGAGTCAATGGAGAATAGCCGAGGTGTTGTCACAGAACGGGGTAGCAGCTGTGTTTGGTAAACATGAAGATCACGCAGAACTTGTCTCAACCAGCTTAATTCGGTTGTCGTGTTCGCCAAATCCTTGTATTCAGCTTCGGTTGAAGATCTTGCCACCATGCTCTGTTTCTTAGCACTCCAAGAAATTGCATTTGAACCAAAAAAGATTATATATCCCACGGTGGACCTCATATCTGTTGGATCTCCTACCCAATCTGAATCACTAAAGGCCTGCAATTTGAAAGGACCTGGTTTAAATATAATGCCATGACTAATGGTGCCACTAATGTATCTTAGAATCCTCTTAACTGTAGAGAAATGAGCGGTAGTGGGGCTGTGTATAAACTGACATACTCTATTAACAGCAAAACTAATATCAGGCCGTGTAAAGGTGAGGTATTGTGAGGATCATATAATGCTTCTATATAGAGTAATGTCAAAGAGAGGAGAACCCATGTGAGAATGAATAAGAGATTTAGAAGCGCAAGGTGTTTGACCAAGTTTAGCATGAATCATTCCAGTCTTTAGAAGCAAGTTTGTTGCACATTTTTGTTGATTCACAAATACTCCAGCATTGGTTCTAGATATTTCTAAGCCAAGAAAATATTTTAACTCACCAAGATCATTCATTTCAAAATATTTATATGCAAATTCTTGACAATATGATCAATGTGGGAGGTGTTATTTCCACTAATTATGATATCATCCACATATATTAAAATATAAGCCAAAGAAGATCCAGAAACATGTACAAACAAAGAGCTATCACCTAGAGAGCCAACAAAACCAATAGATAAAAGATGGGAGGTAAATTTTTCAAACCAAGCTCTTAGAGCTTGTTTTGAACCATACAAGGATTTATTCAATTTTCATACATAGTTTAGGTAGTTTTTGTCTATAAGTCTGGTGGTTGAGACATATAAACTTCCTCATTTAGATTGCCATGTAAGAAAGCATTTTAAACATCTAATTGTCTAAGATGGCATCCTAGAGTGGCAGTTAAGGAAAGCATAAGAAAAATGGTTGGCCTCTTGATAACCATACTAAAGGTTTCTCCATAATCTAACCCTTCTCTTTGGTGAAAATCCTTAGCCACTAATCGGGCCTTGTGTCTAGCTTATATACCCACTTACATCCAACAAGGTTTTTATAGGGTGGTAAAGGAACCAAGTCCCAAGTTTTTTGATAAATAAGAGCTCTATATTCATCATTAATAGCCTTATTCCAAGCTGGACACTTGGAGGCAGTAGTAAAGTTTGTAGGTTCAATGGAAGACAGATTTAGAATCTAAACCACTAGCAACAAGAGTCTTTTTCTTAGAAATTCTACTTTTAGACCTAGTTTACATAGGATGTGTGTTAAGAGAGGTAGAAGCAGTAACAGAAGTGTCCTTAGCACTATGCATATCATGTTGAGAGATGTCAAGATTATTAGAAGCATAAACATAAGTGTCCTGAGCACTAGCATATCGTGTGAGATTAGTCAATGCAAACATTTTTGTTTTCTAAATGGAATAGCTACAAAGATATCCCACTTGAGCTATGGACCACCCGCGTATAGCTAACTTAAAAATAGCAAAACTGGTGGGTTGGACCCGTGGGAATGGTAGACGGCGAGGACACGCCACTGAAGAAATTTTTTTATGATAAGCCTCATGTAGGACGTTGCCCTAACGCCTTGTACGATGCATTTGTAGGATTGATATATCACCATTTTTATGAAGGAAAATATCAAAAGAAAGATTTGAAAATCAAAGGTAATTGTAAATAGTGAGGAACGTAAACAAGGGCACACGTGGCGCCAAGGGAAGAACTTAATTGGCATCCATGTGGCATGACATAAGTTGATGTGGAATGAATATAAGGCTTTGTAAGGGACGCCGCTTAAGTATATGAAGGCGGCGTACCCATTGATGTCTTCTTTTTATAATCATTGTAATAGTTTTTGTAAGGAAATCCCCTGAGTTTATAAAGGCGGCGAACCTAATATCATATTTGTTATATTTTGCCATTGTCTGGAAACAAAATGAGGGTTGTGGTCTAGTGAAATTAGGAGAAAGTTATGCCATATTAAGAGAAGTGAAATTCCTTGATCAATATCGACGTCTTAGGTTCCTTAGATATGCCGCCTTCTATTAGAGAATGGACTAAGGCATGAAACGTCGCCTTTGCAATAAAATACTCAGGATGCCACCTTTGTGTATAAAGATGAAGCAGAGAGCTTTCCTTTATCCATGACACGACATGGGTGAGGTCAAAGGGAAATCGCTCTCTAGACATCTATGTGGAATTGGTTAGATTTGATACGAAATCAATAGCGACTCGATGTCATGTGGCATGAGTGATTAAGGGTGGTTGAGGTCGGTTGAGTTTAAAAGGTGAAACTAATCGCCATGAGAGATAATCATATTGATCCTTACATTTCCCCATCTATAAAAAAGGGGGCCTTTGGCATCATTTTGGGGATCATCACTTTCACACTCCCTTAGGTCAATTAAAAATTATAAACTTTTATAAAGTTTAAATCACAATTTAAATTATAACTTTTATAAAATTCGCTTGTATTTAAATTATAATCCATTAAACTCTCTATGATGATATGGGATTAATAGTAAATCATACATGAAAAAATAAACCTTCTATGACTCATTTCTAATTATAACTCATAAAAAGAATAATAAATAAACTACAATAATTTAAATACTAGTTTTCATAGCGACCGTAATGTCTCATTCTCCTTCAGGAAGTCTTACATCTTTGTAACTATTTACTAAAGTCCAGACCAATTTTTAAAATTCAAATTTTAATTTAAAATTAAATTTTCAATCATTTTTATTTTGATAAATAAGTTACCAAGAAATTAATCAATTGATTTGTTTTTAAAAATAATTTATAAAATAAATTCTAATTAATAATGTTGAAAAATTACCGAACTGAATAAAATTAATTTTTAGGAACTCGATTGGGCTTCGAATCAAATCTCAAATCCCTGCAAATTATTTGGGCCAACCAACCCGTGCTTAGTCCAACAGCTCAATAGGCTTGGTTGGTCCACGCCAGCCCAATGGTCCAATATGACCTTGTGCACACTAGGGTTTCCAAAGCCCTAAGTTTTCCTAAACCAAAATTTTTTCAAAACTCCAAGGTTTCCTAAACCCAAAAGATTCCAAAACCCCATGATTTTCTAAATCCAAAAAAGTTTTCAAAAACCCAAGGTTTCTTAAGCTAAAAGTTTCCAAAACTCCAAGGTTTCCTAGATCCAAAAGTTTCCAAAACCTCAAGGTTCCTAAAGCCAAAAATTTCCAAGGTTTCCTAAACCATAATTAGGAAACCTACGGTGGTGAGCGGCGACGGCAAGCAGCGACGTGGGCAACGTATGGGCAGCAGGAGACGGTGCAACGTGACGGTGAACGGCGACATCGAACGGTGACTTTTCTTGCCACAAAGGATTTACATGGAATTTAAAGATACAAATTTTGTAAAAAATTAAATTACATGAAATCATGTGCCTCAATTTTGGTGTACATCAATTTTAAAATTGAAAATAAACACTTAGAGGCAATCGATCGAAATCCATTCATAAATAACATTCAAACATGCTTTGCATCTACCATACAAAAATATATGCTGATATCACAATATCCATCAACACATAAGTTTAATCACTAAATATGTATAATCAAGAACCTAAGGTTCTGATACCAATTGTTTGATCGGGTTTTACCATTTGATGAAAAATAAATGAAATACAAATGGTTCATGGGCAAAAGATAAAAAAAATTCACAATAAACATTTAATCATATTAAACATAAAACATTTTCTATGATCATGCGTATTTAGAATATGTAGAAATAATTTCATACATTTTTCTTGTATCGGAGAAATTATGATTTGGTGGAATCCAATTAATTGTTTCACGTTTTCATTCTTTGTAGAACTTCAAATAATCTTCACACCAACAACCACTCATAGGGTTTAGAAGTATTAATATCTTTCGCTTCTTGAATAGCAATTGCCTTGTTCTCCCATAATGTTGAAAACAACCTAAGAACTTTACTTACCATACTATTAGTAAAGGTCTTACCAAGAGTTTTAAGAGAATTTACAATGTTATTAAAACGTGCAAACATGTCTTCAATGCCTTCAACTTCATGCGTAATAAACATTCCATATTCATGCATGAGAATATCAATCTTAGAATCTTTAATCTCATTTGTGTCTTCATGTGTGACTTCTAATACATGCCAAATATCATTTGCAGATTCACTTGAGCATTTAGATATAATTTAATTTAGTTGTTCTTGATCAAATCTTGTGACTTAGGCACACAAGGACCATTTTTGATAATTTCATAATCAAGAGATTGAATAAAAAATCTCATTCTGATTTTTCAAAAGTTGTAATCTATTCCATAAAAAATGGAGGCTTTGAAATCGATTTCCCTTGTTGAAAATTAAAAGATGATGACATAGCTCAAGACAATTAAGTCTTAGATATTTGAGCGTCAAACTTTGATACTAATTGTAGGATCGATATGGCACCCCTTTATGAAGGGAAAAAAAGTCAAAAATGAAGATTTAAAAAACTTGAAAATCAAATTGCTTGAAATAAATGTTAATTGCTATAAATAAATAATCAAGCAATTATAATAAATGTAAAATATTATATTGCAAGAATTAAACATACAAGAAATTAAATACTAAAAATAAAGCACACGTAAATAAATATAAAGAGAGTAGGGAAGAGAGAGAAATATGACACACAATATTTTTATGTGGTTTGGGAAAACCTCTCCCTACGTCCACGCTCTAAGGATCTCCTCTTGAAGATTTTTCTTAAATGATCTTCTTGATGGTGAAGACCAACATTTACAAACCCCATTGATTATGGTGCTAATCAGACCTTGACAATGCAGCTCAGTCGAGATCTTATAATCTCTTATAGAATCACTCACTCTCTTAAAGAGTAGATCTCTCAATTTTTCGTTCACAATATTTACTAGCTTCTTTCTAGAAAATTTATCAAAATCTCGGTTAAAATATAAGGCTCTCAGAATATTAAACTCTATAGAACTTCATCGGAGAGGAGTGGAGAGATATGTGTTGGGGTTGAAAGATGTGTGGTGTATTTATAGGATTGAAACCCCTATTGAAACCGGTTGGAGTAATTGCATTTTTTGTAAATTGGTCTCGTCTGTCAGGGAACCAGTCTAACCGGTTCCAAATCAGTCTGTCCGAGGTTTTCCACTTGTATGATCAGATTTTTTCCCAAAATTGAGCCGCTTTAGACACCAAACTGGGGTGAATTGGGATTTGACATTTTTACATAATTATGTCTGGTTCCGTCTTCTACGGTCTGTTCATAGGCGAAATTCTCTCAACATTCTGAGTTCAGCGAACTTTGATTTTGGCCATTTAGAGTTCATTTGATATACTTTATGCACTTCATAATATGTCGCGTGTATCTCGCCATGTATGGTTTTGATTTCCCTTTATTCTTCTTGCATAAACACTTAAGATTAAGTGTTTTCAACCTTATTTTCACTTTATTTAGAACCTACACGCTTAATTAAAATATTAGTCCGTGTATTATTTGTCATCATCAAAATTGTCACATTGACTATGACCAACAATTTCTTACCTTATTCTCTCTCTCTCTCTCTCACGCACACGCGTGCACACACATAAAACTTTTAGAAAGCAAATAAAATGGGGAAAACACAGTTAAGTAGTTTGAACGTGAATTGTAAAACTATTTTTCAGCTTAAATTTCAGGGGATTTCTTCCCATTTTGTGCCAAAAGGAGCATTAGTTAACTCTCTGATTTCGCATAGATGATTTCATTACTAATCTATTTAGTTTCCTTGAATAAGTTGTCAGAGTTTCAGGTGATGTATAATTAAGTTCCTCTTCATACTAAGAACCCATATGATCCACCAATAATGCAAACCCACCTCATGTAAAAATCAAGTTCATAATCATGAACTCCTTGACTGATGAAGAAGAAATGAAAAAGGAGAAGCAGAATTTAAGAATAAAGAGAGAAGTTTTGGAGGATCTTGATGTCTATTTGTGGGAAAGTTCTATCATGCTGGGGTTTTTCCCAACCATGAATGTTGGGCCATTGTGATCCTTAGATTACTTTTGGAGCAATCTCAGCCACAAAAAGCCCAGCCGATCACAAGTAAAATTTTTGTATTTTGCGTTTTGTTTTTTTTGGGTTCACAAAAAATATATAGGGCTTCATCAAATATGTATTAGGATTCACTAAATATGTATTAGAGTTCATAAAATATGTACTGGAGTTTGCTAAAACATACAAAATTAATAATTCTTGTAGGGGTTCACCAAAAATGTATAGGGATTCACTAAATTTGTATTGGGATTCACCAAATATGTACTGGGGTTCACCAAAATGTACAAAATTAATAATTTTTGAAGGGGTTCATAAAAATATATAGGGGTTCATCAAAAATGTACTTGAGTTCACCAAATATGTACAAAATTAATAATGTTTAGAAGAGTTCATAAGAAATGTATAGAAGTTCACCAAATATATAATGGGGTTTACAAAAAATGTACTAAAGTTCACCAAATATGTACAAAATTAATAATTCTTTGAGGGGTTCACCAGCAATGTATAGGGGGGTTCACCAAATATGTACTGGAGTTCACCAAAACATACAAAATTAATAATTCTGGGAGGGGTTCACCAAAAGTATATAAGGGTTCAGTAAATATGTACCGAGATTCACCAAATATGTATTGGAATTCACAAAAAGTGTACAAAATTGACTTTGTACATATTTGGTGAACCTTAGTACATATTTGGTAAACTCCAGTACATTTTTAGTGAACCCCTATACATTTTGGTGAACCCCTCTAAGAATTATTTATTTAATACATATTTGATGAACCCTAATATATATTTGATAAATCTCAGTACATATTTGGTGAACCCATATACATTTTGGCGAACTCCTCCAAGAAATATTAATTTTGTACATATTTGATGAACTCTAATATATATTTGGTGAACCTCAGCACATATTTGGTGAACCTTTATACATTTTTGGTGAACCCTAATATTATTTGGTGAACCTCAGTACATATTTGATGAACCCCAATACATTTTTGGTGAACCCCTCCAAGAAATACACATAGGAGAAGGAAAAATCTGATTTTTCTTTTCCAGTTATTTTGAGAGCCCACACTCAATTCTTGATCAGCATCTGATTGGAATATACTTCTGAATCCTACGAGTGGTTGTTGGTGTAAATGTTGATTCGAGTTCTACGAAGAACGAACAACACAAAGACAATCAATAGGACTCCACCAAGTAAGAAATTCTCTGATACAACATAAGGTATAAATCATTTCTACATCTATTGAATATGTTTAACTAAGTATGCATAATCGTAAGAATGGTTTTAATATTTAATATGATTAATGGTTTATGTGAATTCTTTTTATTTTTCGCCCACGAACAGTTCGTGGTTCATTGATTTTTTTTCAAATTTTAAAACTCGATCCAACAGGGACAATACAAGTTTTCTTTACTATTGCATCGATAGTATGCCTCCAACCACCATGAGAAGAATCTTGCTGCAAGGACATGCTGGAAGAGCATGGTTCTTGGGTGAGTGCGTCTCACGGTAGAGTTTGCGAACCGAGGCGTCGTACATCTCATACAGACCCACGACTTAAATGTTATGTGATCAACCATTCACCAGAGAGGATATGACTGGTGGTCTTGGTGGTTTCAGAGCGACACACTTCATCGATGATGTAGATGGCGATAGCGAAGATACTTATGATGAATTCTGAAAAAATTGGTTGTCTTACAACTATGATGGGGCATCTTCATTTTTGCAGGTGCTAAACTTCTCTAAGTGATGTTTAAATATAAGAGATTACTCATATTGTTATATACAAGGTAAATTTGAAATCTACTAGGTATAGGCAGTAGCACCAGTAACCGCAACAGCCACAGCAGCACCATGAGCATCAAGGTCAACTAGAAATGACGGATGATGATATAAGAGTGACTGACATCCCACTACCACTGTGGCAGATTCAGTTACCACTCCCAGATGGCGGTAGTGAGTTGGTTGACATTCCAAATGATGTTCTAGTCTGGAGTCTTCCATCAGCTGATGTCGATTATATGAGTTATGATGTTAATATTTATTATTTAGTCATTAAATATCATATTGACGCATAATTCAAATAACGTAGGTGTCAGCAGCATTCACGGCATGCATGATGTGCATGATTGGCGGTCTCAACAGGCTGTTCTTCGAGAAAATGTTGAACGCATGTGAGACGATGATGAAGGCGATGATAAAGGCCAAAGCATCAATGAAAAAAGGATAAGAAAATTGTAAACTTACTATCTTTCCCTGATTATTTTTTAGTTTGAAATCAAAATATTCAAATTAACTCTTAGCTGGAGTATGTACACTTGTAGGCGAAGTTGCAAAGACGTCTGCAAATGTTTGAAACTCAAGCAAGCAGGCATGTGGTTGATGATGTTGATAATGAAGGTGTGATGACAATGGTGAAGAAACAATTAATGATGATGAAGACGACCATGATGATGACACCGATGAAGATACTGAATCAAAAAGAGAACATGAAGGACATACAAAGCATTCACACGACACTTTGTCGAAAAAGAGAAAGGTTGAACCATGACGCTTTGTCAAAGTTTATATGAACTTTTCATAGTATGTTTGAATTTTAAACTTGATTCAAAGTTTGTTGAGTGTATTTTTGAATTTGTTAAATTCAGGCTACATTTGGTTGGACATATTATGGATATAAATATATATTTTGATTGTGAATTTTCTAATATTTATGAGGAGGTTTTGTCGATCGTTGTTTAGAATTTTAAACTGGATTCTAAGTTTGTTCAGTGTATGGTTGAATTTTAAACTTGATCCTAAAAATTTTATGCATAAGGATAAATTTATAAACCGTCCTTCTATCCAATTGGAATTTATACTCAAAATTGAAATTGGCAACAAAATAAAATGTAAAGGAATTGAGAACTTCAACTTAGATTTATGGAGTTATGTATAGAATATAAAAAGAAAAGTGATTCCGACCCAAACGCCTTACTTATATGGTGAATCGTCATAGCTCGACGGTGTTTGGGACCCCACTGGTCCTTTGTAGGCCCCAAACGCCGTATACATAGGCGTTTTTCAGTAGAAGTACTACCTTAAAAAACCATAACTCAGATTTATTATATTATGAGTGCTCTTAGTCTTGAGAGAGTTATGAACTCATATTTAATGGTTTGATTTTTTTTATCAACTGTGGTTAGGATTTATGAGTCAATATATTTGTAGGTTGGATGACTAAGTTATTAGATAGTGAGGATGCATAGTACATAGACACTTTAAAGTGACACATAGTACCCCTTGAAAAAATACATTTATGTAATCATAGCAATCTAAGTATTTAGTTGATTAGTAGAATGATATTTGAATTTGAGAAATAAGAGGTTTATATTAGTTACATAGTGCTTTATTTAATTGTACAAATGTTATATCATGGAGGATCAACACCTAACAAATAATAGATCGAGAATAAGTACATCGAGTAATATAAAACATCGATAGAGTTCAATTACAATTGGGAAAAGTACTCTGACCACCCCAGTAGTTTGCCTAAAATATACAAACACTCTTTCTAGTTTGAAAATAGATAAATAGGTCCAGTTCGTTAAATGTGTTGGTTTTAGAGTGAAATCACCAAAACACTCTTGATGGACCAAACTTCGAGTTTTTCCGTCACTGAAAATAAACATTAAGGGAGGTATGAGTCATTTTTCAAATTAAAAGGGTTGTTTATGTCTTTTAAGTAAACTACAAGAGGTGTCAAAGTACTTTCATCTCTTTTTAATCTATAGCAAAGTATGTTCTTATCTTGCCCGGATTATTATAATATGATATTGATTGTCTTCTACCCATTTGAAGGAAATTATTACGGAGGTATATAAACCAGCTCTTCTAATATCATAGTTTTTTACATGAAATTTAATTGAAAGCTTTGAGGTTGAATAGTAATACACGAATCCACTACCCCGTTTCTCAAATTTTCATTCTCTTTCTTTTACTACTTTTCCTTTTGTCTTCCTTTCAATTTCTCTGCTGCCAAATAATTTATCACGTAATCCATGTCGTAGCTTTCTCCATAAATAAACACTGAGGAGAAGTTTTTTGATTAATTATACCTAATAACAAATTCTCCGGTAACACTTCACCTGGGTTTAAACACCTGACAAGACTTTCGACTCTATATTCGAAAAACAACAAGCGAACTGGATATTGAATTAAACAACCCATTTGCTAAAAAAACTTATCATGAAGAAGGGTAAATAATTTCTCCATGGAAATGTTTAACAAATAAAAACTTTTTCATCTCTACTATCATAATAAGCTTTAAGAGGGGCCAAATTTTTATATTTCATCTCCTCAAAACTTCCATCTTCTCCCTAAACTGATTTTTCTCTAATAGACTTATGATATCCTTAAGTAAATTCACTAAATCAAACACCTTATCTACACCCTTCTTCTAAAACACTATGTTCTTGTTTTGGCCACTCTTTTCTTCAGATATCCACTACTTATACTGTCATTGTTTTTGTCAAACTAGATTACCACTGGAGCAACTAGTTCGGTCACCCTAAAACCAACATATTTGTAACAAACTGAACATAATTGTCTTTTTTTACTAGAAGGGGTGTCTGTGTTTTTTAAGTAAACTAAAGAGGGTGGTTAGAGTACTTTTTCCTAAAAAAATCATTTTTAGTTACGAGAATCGGGAAGGGTAATTTTGGTATTACATGCAAATTTAACACTGTTAATATGTAACTGAATGATTTTGAGTTTTTCTATCACCACAAACACACATTAAGGGAGGTCTAAGTCATTTTTCAAACTAGAAGTGATGTCAGTGTCTTTTAAATAAACTACGGGGGTGTCAGACTACTTTTCCCATTATAATGTTATTGTGGAATAAATTATAATTAATAATTAGTATATCTGATCATGAGTTTGGTCGATATAGTTTATTAATTATTAAGCTAGCCAATGGATTTTATAGGTATTGTTGTACCAGAAATAAATAGGTATGCAGTCATTAACCAAGCCAGTTCTAATTATAGTGATGAGAATTATCAATTGAAACTAATTTAATTAGTTTTAAGTAAGAGTTAATTTAGATTTGAATCATGACTTTTGGATTCCACTATAAATTGAAGGCTTCTCTCAACGATTAGGTCGAAGTCTTTTGACACCATTAGTGAGAGCAGAGGAGACAATCTTTCTCTCGAGCTAAAAACTAGATAGGGAAGAAAGATTGAATTTATGCACACCAGCTTTTGGGTAGAATGTCTCTTTAGGTTTCTAAAAGGATAAATGCTTATAATTGAATAATGAAGATAAAATTAAGCATAATCGATCATGAGAATAAAATGACTAACACTAGAAGCATTTAAATATGTTTATTTAAATATAATTTTAAGTTTAATAATCTTCCTAGGTATTTAATTAGTGACCAATTAAAATAAAGGATTATTAGAATTTACATAAAATTGTACTAAACTAAATGGGTTTGCTTGACTAATCAGAGTAGGTGACTATAGATTAGGTTGACTAATTGCCTAATTAGTAACCTACGATAATAAAAACTCACGTAATTTAGAAAATCAAGTGACAGAAGTATTCTTGATCAAAACACACGGTCTCAATTATTTGATCAGAATAAGGTATTAGGGTACCTCGTCTTCAATCTTAAAATATCCTAAAAAGTGGGTATCCAAAGCATCAGATATTACAAATGTGATCTTTATAATAATCACCTTGATAAGTGAATAACTGGGAACAACCTACCTAGCGAGTTTTGAAATTACGGTACACACTTGACTTCTTTTTTTAGTATCCCTCCTAAGAAGTTCTTATTACTTATTTCGAGATAGTGGACCTTAACTCTAGTTAATTAATAGGCATTTATATCAGATTAGTACGTGTACTTTGTATTGATATCGTATTAGTGATTAATTGGATTGAAAAATCCTACCTAACTTTTAAATGTGTTCTGCCTTTGTGTGCGTATGTTTATGAGAGTTGGGATATTATTGCATATGTTGCATGTTTATTTTTTACTTTTAATTTTCATGTTATTAGTATGCTTAAATTAGAATGTCCATGTAATAATTAAGATTTTTATTACTTAAAGTAATTAAAATATCTTCCATGAGCTCATTAGCATATTTATATTGAAATTAGTGTGGATATAAATAAATATTAACTAGAACCCTAATCCAACGATGAAAAGAAGCAAGTACATTCCTAATTAATGCTACCTAGATATTTCCCAGAGTTTCACTTAGGAGAATAAAGATTAATATCGACTATGGAGATAGATTGAATTTTAGCTCCATGCTACATATTGTCATTGTATGCAAATATATTGGAACTATAGTAAATTCATTCTACATGGAAGCTATTATACTTAATAATCACAGAATAGTTCATTGGATAGCTATGAAGTATATACTCAAGTATCTCAGAAGAATAAAGGATTATATGTTTATCTATCATGGTGAGAATCTTATACCAGCTAGGTATATGGATTCAAATTTTTAATTAGATTACTTCAACAAAAAAACCTGGCAGACTCGTTTACAAAGACTTTAGCGACATGAGGAGAACATTGGATTAAGCTAGTTGTAGACGTGCTTTGAGGCAAGTGATAGATTATTAGGATTGGTCCCTAAAAAGCCAAAATTCTATTGTATTTATCAAAATATTTAATTTTAATTAATAAGAAATAGTTTATTCTTATATTATGTGTAATAGATTCTTGTAAAATATTCACAAGTATAATAGCACTTGATTTATGACTCTTTTGGAGTTCAACTCATAAGAACAAAGTATTTAACTAAAAGTTCTTTATAACTTGACAACATTCATTCTTCACATTCTAGTGAAGCTTGGTGCTTTACTAAGATAGTTTGTAGTATATTAACTCTAACTTGTAGAGTTACATACACCATGGTCACTAAGTAGGATACCTAGTTAATGTGGTAGTAAATTTGTAATGCATTAAATGGACTAACGAGTTTGATTTTCAACTAAAAGTATTATCTTAAGAAAATAAAAACTCATCATTATTATATTATGAATACTCTTAAACTTGAAAGAGATATGAACTCATATTTAATGGTTAAGTTGTTTTGGTCTACTATTATTAAGATTTACGAGACAATGCATATGTAGGTTGGATGGATGAGTTGTTAGATAGTGAGGATGCATAGATTTTCAATAGTAGAGTCCATAGACACTTTTAAGTAAGTGAGATAGTACCCATTGACACAATCCATTTATGTGATGATGGTAATCTAAGTACTTAGTATCTCTAATGGTTTAGTTAGAGATTTGATAATTTATTTGAGGCATCATAGAACGAGATTTAAAACTCGAGGAACAAGTGGTATAAATATTAATTAGATAGTATGTTATCTAGTTATACATGGTGCAATATTCTGGAGAGGTAACACATAATGATTAATAGGTTGAGGATGATTACATTGAATAATATAAAATAAAATAAAGTTTAATTATAATTTTATCGTAAATAAATTGTAATTGATAATTAATAAATCTGTTCATGAGTTTGGTCAGTAGAGTGTATTAATTATTTAGTCATGAATATTTTTATCCTTATAGTCCTCGACCTAGCCTATGGATTATAGATCATGTTGTAATGTTAATAAATAGGTATGGCACATATACTTAGCAGCCAACTAAGTCTGTCCGAATCATAGTGATGAAGATGATTAACTGAAAATAATTTAATTAGTTTTAACTAAGAGATAACTTTCAGTCAACCTGATCGTTGGATTTCACTATAAATAAAAGGCTTCTCTCAAAGAATAGATCGAAGTATTTTGGCACCATTAATGAGAGAATAGTAAACCCTAGGGAGACAATCCTTCTTCTTGCTGAAAATTAGAGAGGGAAGAAATGTTGCTTTTTCTTCTAAATGCCCACCAACTGGTAATCGCTCGTCGACTCAAGGAATAATGAGGAAGTTTGTAAGATATCGATTCATTGCTCACGGGTGTTCACGATGAGAACCGATGATTCAGAGCAGCAGCATGGGCTGGTGTGGATGGAGGCATGGTCGACATCTCCTCTCATGGTGTCCATGGTTTGGCATATAGATCAAGGGCACAGTTCATGCGTTGATCGAAGATCAGATTATGAAGAAAAAGCTTCAATTTTTGGGCTCACACATCAAAGATGTGATTTTGATGTTTGTTCTAACATAGATTAGACACTCTTGAGCCAAGAGAATTGATCCTAAATACTTTCCAAATTCTCCTAAATCTCTCTTGATATCTTGATCTTATTTTTGGCAAATTTCTTTAGTGAGAAAAATATTTTTGAGTTGGCTTAGATTGGAGATTATTCTATTTCGAGAGACGTATTGTAAGAGATTATTATATCTCAAAGTACAAAGCCGTATAAGGTTTAATAAGAACACATAAGTCCGTTGAGATTGTAAGGTTTGGTATTCACGCTTAAGAATATTGTGAGAGTAAAAATCTCAAAGAGAGCCTTGTAGTGTGGACATAGAGAGCGATTTCATGAACCGCATAAAAATAGGTGTGTGTCAATTTCTTCTCCCTACTCACTTTTTTACATTTCTCTATTTATTTTTACCACACGCTAATTTTTTGCATATTTATATTTCTTTTTCTATTTAAATTAAGTGCTATTTAATTTTCACACTCTTAATCTATTTGTTTTATGCGCTTTAATATTTCGCACTTATTTATTTGAAAAAATATGACAAGCTGCTAGACAGCCTGACAACTAGACAAATTTATTAAATAAGAATTAAAGAAAAAGAAACAAATAAGAATTCAGAACAGAAAGGAATAACAAGTGGTGACTCAACCAGCAAAAAGCCAAAGAAATAGCAACATAACAAGAAGAGACAAAATATAAAACTCACAATGGCTAGCCTCATTAAAAAAACTTTTCTCGTAAAACCCGAATGGGGAAACCCTAGAAAAGAAAAACGAGCGCAAGCCATAATATTATTTAAATGTATAACTGCCTTGAACCACAAAATAGTCAATGTATGACTGTTAACAAGAAGAAAGAAGCTTAGTATACCAGATGAGACCATTAACTGTGATAGCAAGCTTGGGAAATAAATCTGCAACTCGGTTACCTTCATGGAAGATATGAGAAATGTTTAAATTCTTAGAGGAAATAAAATGCAAACATCGAGACCAAGCACCCCTAATAGACCAAGGAATCTCAAGAGAACGAGGAATAAGGAGGGAAACAACGTAGGTCGAATCGCTCTCCACCAAAGTGAAGTCTAGTTTTCTGATAAGCGTAATTTATTGCCTGAATAACAGCACATAGCTCAGCCTCAAAAGTAAATGTCAAAACTTAAGGGTATAAAAAAACACCTTTAAAAAACCCACGATGTGTACGTAAAACTCCACCACAACCAGCATGACCTGAACATCCAAGAGTCGCACCATCACTATTCACCTTGATCTAACTTGGAGTAGGCAGAAGCTAGTGAATAGGAATAATCTTTGGAGCCTTTGGAGGAATTCCTTTAATTCTAAGAGAACGAAGAAGTGTAAGATCAATGATGGAGTTGTGCATAGTACATCTTTGTATTCTATTAGCATCATAGATAGCTGCCTAAACAAAAGATAAAGACCGCTTGATCGGAATGAAATCATCTTCAAATATAGATCTCTTTCGGGAGTGCCATATAGTAGAGACACCCTCCACAATACTAGTCCTGCAAGTATTAAAAAGTTGATCACTCATGCAGATAGAAATAGCCTCTCTAAAAAAGTTAATAAAATCATAAGAGATATCCAACTGCCTCAGGAATTCGGCCGAAAGAATAGTCCAACTTGCAAAAGCATAAGGGCAACGAAGAATGATCCACTAACTCTACATCCAATTTACATAAAGAAAAACGTGGCACTAATTTGATCTCTCTTGCCTGAAGGAGATCCATAGTAGGTAATCTACTAAGAAGAACCCGACAAATAATGTGAACGAGAATGAGGGATATATAAAGACCAAATATTAGTGAGCTAGAAAGGCTTTTCCCAAATATCAATAAAATGAAGATAAGCATTCTTAGTAGTAACGTTGCCCAAGGTAGAGGGCGTCCAAACTAAAGTATCCAGAATATCTACAACCATCAGAGTAGTCTAGATGAGTTGAGGCATAACTGAAAATTTGTTGCAAAATTCGACGGGAAGATGCCTAACACCATCAGAATTAAGTAAATCAGAAAGAAGCACATTTAAATTACATCTCTCTATAGGAATTTGTAGAATATCAATCAGCGAGTTGCCTAACCTATTACCTTACCCAAATTTTAATCTTGAGTGTATACCTATAATCCATTTTCATTTTGAAAGAAGAGTGAAATAACTACAACGAGAAGCTGGCCAAATGGATGAAGATATATAATAACGATGACCCTGAATCAAAAGAGAGGAAAATCTTGAACGAAGAAACGTTCCATTCTGACCGAACGGACCGAAATTCTGGCAGAAAAATTAGACCCCTCATACTATTTTAGTTCCTTGTTGGAACCAAAATGTTCTGTCCATTCTTGCCAGAACGGAATGGTTTTGTCAACTATGATGAAAATAACTATTCCAAGCAACAGTCATGGATTTTTGCTGATCCACCAAGCTCGTCTAAATAAGGTTACAAATAGCCTAATTTAATTTCCTCAATAAACCCACAGCCATTTATAAACCATGAAAAGAATGAAGAAAAATAGGGTGAATCACTGAGTTGACCAAATAAATACGACCAACAAGAGATTTATTATTTCCCATCCAAGAATACATCCTAGCTATAGTACGATTGAATGCTAGAATGTGAGACTTTAGGAGAACCAACAAAAAGAAGATCACCCAAAATAAACAAATGGAAAAAAGCCTTTGTGCATGCCAATCAAGATAAAATAAATGAAAGACTTCTTCCCATTGACCTGCTGACCTGAAAGACTACCATAAAGTGTGAAAGCATCAACAATTTTTTTAATATTGGCACTAGTACCTTTATAGAAATATAGGACGTCATCAGAATAGAGGAGGTATATAGGCACAATAATTTCCCTCAGAGATGAGATGGGTTGGAGATCTCCAATATCTATCATATGAAGAAAGTAACGGGTAAGAAAACCTTTAGCAATACTAAAGAGAATAGAAGATAAAGGATCTTCCTGACGAATGCCATGTGAACAACTGAAATATCTTTCAGGGCTACTGTTAATCATAATTGAAATACGAGCTAAGGAGAGAATATTTGAAATCCAAGAGCAAAAGATGCTAGAGAAGCCAAGCAAGAAAGAGCCAGTATAATGAAAAACCATCACATAAAATCAAAAGCTTTTCATATGTCAATTTTGCTAGCAGCATGTCCACCATAACATTTTTTATTTAGACTCTTGACACGGACGGAAGCAACCACAATGCAATCTTTGATATGATGACCTTGAATAAAACTGAATTGATTTGGAGAAATAATTCGACTAGATATAAGTCTCTCGGATTAAACTTTTAATAGCTATGTAAATGAAGTTTTTGAGAGAAATTGGATGAGATTAATCAATCCTCGAGGCATCAAGAACTTTGGGAACCATGACTATAAAATTTAAGTTTAAGCTAGGCAAATGTGACTAAATCTGAAAAAGAACTCAATTGCTTTAACCATGTTATTACCAGCAATGTCCCAACAAGCATGAAAAAAGGAGCCAATAATACTGAAGGCCTTGGAGCACTATTAGGATCAAGAGCATAAACCACGCTTTTAATTTCATCAGCATCTGGCAGGGCAATAAGACGATTATTTTCCTCAACAGAAACTAAGGAAGGAAATATCATCAATTATTAAAAAGACATGGGGAAGGGAAAATCTTGTTCAAAAAAAATTAGTATAGTAACTTATAATGTGGTATTTAATCACAAAAGCATAAGAATAAATATTATTATCTATATTAAGAGAAGCAATGTGTTTATGAGACTTGCAAAATTTCAACAATACGTGATAAAAAGAAGTGTTACAATCCCCATTATGTGACCGTTTAACCTGGCAATTATCTTTGAGAAAAAGTTCCTGTCTAATCAAAAGAGTGTCAAGAGAAGCATGAGCCTTAACTTCTTCAACAAAAAGAGACTATGAAAAACCATCAATAGAGATACATTGTTGGATCCGATGAAGATTAAGGGAAGTAGCTTCAAGTTGAGAATCTAGATCACCAAATCCTTGAAAGTTCTAGTCCTTCAAAGGTCATTTAAGAGAATTTAAGTTTTTCATGAAATTAAACATTTGAAGGTTAGAAGAAGACATGACCCAAACCTTCTGCACCGAGTCAATAAATAATGGGTGAGTGAGCCACATAGAACTAAACCTAAAAGGATGAGGGCTCGTAGAGTCAAAAGGATTCAAAGATAAAAGTAGAGAATTATGATTAGAATGATGTTTGGGAAGAGTAGAGCACACCATAGAATTCCAAAAGTCCAAACAAGATAAGGAGCAAAAAGCTCTATCCAAAAAACATTCAACAAAAGAAGTGAACAACACAGAGTAACAAGTGTCAATATCTAACAATCCATAAGAGTCAATTGGAATTTCAAAATTTCATACAAGAAATCTATTGTGAAGGAGGCCCGGTTTTCTCATCAGCTCCCATAATAGCATTAAAGTCTCCAGTAACAAACCACAGAAGGATAGTGGAAGAGTAAGAGTGAAAAAGAGCCTCCCAAAGAGAACACCTATGGGCATAGAAGACATGAGCATAAACAAAAGTGGCAGAGTGAGGAGCATCATTAATGAGAATATCCAAAGAAACTTGTTGATCATCATTGGAAGTAATTTGAACATTATCAATATCATCTGAAGCAAAAATCCAAATAGAAGGTAAAGAAGTGTTGGAATCTGTGGCAACGTATGACGGGAGGCATGGTGGTGTTTTAAAAAACATATAAAATGATAAATGATCGCATCGCCGCAGATCCCAAGGATGAAAACTTTTTAATTGAAATTCACTTTTTCGGATCGAATCCATTATATATCATCTATACATTAAATCTAAGAGATACAAATATATGAATTATACTTCTTGTAGTCTATCAAGCATCCTTGCAAACAACGAACTTGTAATCTCACGAACAACAAACTATGAAATCCACACTAAGATCTCCCAAGTCAATCCTCAAACATACTAGGATATGTGTGGACACGTAGAATATATCAAAGACGCGTTTCTGTCACTAGATGTACTCAACACATGAGATCTAAAGATTTTAGAGAAGGATTAATTTGTGAGATAAAACTCTGATAAAAAAATAATTAAAAGTTTTTCGAAGAGCTTTGTGATTAACTTTTAATATCAGAGAGTTTCACCCATGATTGTAACTATATTATTAGCACACTGAAGCTAATAAAATAATATCAATATATTTTCTAGATAATGGCATATCAGATTTTTTAGGGATTTATATAAAATAATAAATTAATTACAAATGTGCAATTGAAGTGAGATCCACTATAATTGTACAACACTATAGCGCCACACGACACTGTAGTGTGCTATGAGGAGTCATAGTGCCTCACGACACTGTAGTTTCACGGCATCACTATAGTGCCATAAGGCGCTACAGTGTGCCACGCCTCACTATAGTGCTATGTGACACTACAGTAGTCCATGTCAATCTCTGATTCAAAATCAGTGATTGACATGTGGTAGTCCAACATGCCACATGGAAATTTCTGTAAATTTATTATTTATTTTAATCAAATAAATATCTAGATATTAGTTAATTCAAAAACTAATTTATCTGATGATCCCTATCGACTAACTTATCTGTTAGTACAAACAACATATTTAGCTTATTCAAAATTTAAATTATTTTCTAAACCTCTTAGGGTTTGCCTCGAAACCTATGTTTTCATGGTGATTTTGATTGGTTTTGGGATCGGAGTAGGGAGGAGTTGCTAAATAGAGTAAGCATTAGGGTTTAAAGATGAAAACTAAGGGTAAACACGACACTTTTTGTTCCATTAGAGACTGTGTGAAGACTATGAAACATGACGAAATAGAAGTTGATTTGTTGCTGGTGGGTCCACCGTTCAAAGGACCTGATCATCATCGAAAGGTGAATGATAATAACATTAATGAGGTAAGAGAATTTCTTGTTTTAGAAGAAGACAAAGACAGCCATAAAAGCATGTCTGAATCTTCCCATACTAGCATTAATGACCCTTTAGTACTGTAAACCCTAGCTTTGAGGGTAATATCGAGAAGGAGGAGGAATTTCTTCATTACCCTCATCTTCCAAGAGTGTTAAAACACCTGAATAGGTTATTATGGAGAATACACTATACCGGAGTTTAATAGCTGGAAGAAAGGACGTTGAAACTTTGAATTTACAGAAGGAAAATGATGAATTGAGGAAAGAGAAACCTAAAGGAAAGTGCGATGATAGAGTAAAGCAGAATAATGTGTGATTTAAGATCCAAGACTCTTTATCCACACCTATTATCGACACTGCTAGTGGGAAATACAAGATAACGAGCGAAATTATCCAGGACTATGTGAAGTTCTGGGATAATATGCTGGTCAACCATTTTTGGCTAAGAAGCCTACCTTCAACTTTGCTAAACAGGTTGCATTTAGACATTGGAAGAGTAAAGGCCTGAATAAGGTTGCTGAAAACAATGATGGATTCATTTTCCTCAAGTTTGATTCATTGGAAAATAGAGATACTGTTTTGAAAGGAGGACCATGGTTTTTGCTAGGAAGACCCGTTATTCTTAAGGACAAGTATGAAGCTCACCAAGGAAGAGATGTCTAAGATCCATGTGTGGGTAAAGATAAGGAATGTTCCTCCAATTCTATGGACACAGAAGGGTAAATTCTCCATTAGTAGTATCTTAGGTACTCCTTTGTATGCAGATTCAATGACTCTTTGTCGAGAAAAAATTACCTTTGCTAAGGGCTGTATAGAAATTGATGTTACTTCTAAATTGCCTAAGTTTATCGACATTGACTTAGAGGATATATGGATTGAAGAACTGAAGCTAAATATTGAATATATGGGTGTCCCAAAGGTTTGCACACTTTGTAAAGTGTTTGTCCATGATTGTAAAATGAAGGCTCAAGCCAAAAGTGAAATACCAGCGTTGAATAAGCCTCCAAAGCAAGAATGGGTCAAAGTTACCAGGCAGAATAATGTGCAAAATAATAATCAGATTGATATTGCTCCTCCTGAGGTTGATAAAGAAGATGTAACTTCAAAAGAACTTGATGTTGTGCTTCTTGAAAACCTAGATGAATATGCCCAACCTAAATCCTTTGATGCTGATATAGTGATTGAAGCATGTCCTACTCCCTATACTACTGTGCAAACTGATTTAGAGATTATCCTTGAGAGGAAGTTGGTAACAGAGGCAAAGAGTTCAAAGTGTTCTTCCCCAACTAGTTCCAAACTTTCTGCAAGACAGAAGGAAAGACTGAGGCAAGTTGTTGCCAAGCTTAAGGCTAAGAATGATAACCACGTGAACTCTTCACCTATTCACAAACATGTTTAATGATTGCAAACCTTGCAGCATGGAATGTTAGAGGCTTTAATATGTCCCTTAAACATCCTGAGATTAGGAAGGTTATAGCAAAGCTTAGTCTGAAATTGTGTGCTTTGTTGGAGACAATGGTGAAAGAAAAAACATTTTTCTAGAAATGTTTCCAGTGTGTTTTCCAACTGGAATGTTTTTCATAATTATTCGAAACACCATATTGGGAAATATATGGGTGGCATATGATACATATGTGCTTGATTCTGTATTATCCGTATCTAATCAATTCATCCACTGTGAGGTGTGTAGTAGAATTTCAAATGCTACTTTTCTGTGCACTTTTATTTATGCTGCCACAAATGAATTTGCAAGAAAACAACTTTGTGAGGATTTGGTTAGTATTCATGCAGGTTCCATGGCCATGTCTTGGATTATACTTGGAGAATTTAATGAACTCTTACACCCTGAGGAAAAGAAAAGGCGTTCTCCTTCTTGGGATGAGGGTATAAAGAATTTTGCAAGGTGTCTTAACACCATTGAAGTGAGTGATCTTCCCCATACAGGTGCTAATTTTACCTGGTAGAATCATCAAGCAGGGGATGCTAGTGTTCATTCTAAAATTGATAGAGCTCTTGTTAATTCTACTTGGAGGGACTATTTTACTAGATCAATGGCTTATTTTGGAAATCCAGGTTGCTCTGATCATTGTCCTATAATTATCAGCTTCTTTCTTGAGGCTCCTAGAGGTAAAACCAGCTTCAAATATTTTAATTTTTGGGATGGTGTTGGGGGTTTTAGAGAAACTATTCAACAAGCATGAAATATAAATGTTTATGGTACTACTATGCATATGCTGGCTAGAAAGTTAAGCTAAGTTAAAAGGGATCTTAGAAGCTTTAATGCTTCACATTGTAATAATATTTCTGGAAAGCTTAATGAAGCTAGAGCAGTTCTGGAATGTGCACATCAGAAGCTAGATTCTAATCCTTCTTGCTTGGCTACTCAGTTGATGCTAAAAAGGCTTTCAAGGAATTTCGTGACTGGAGAATTGTAGAAGAGAGTTTTCACATGTAAAAGTCAAGAGTTAACAAGTTGAATTTGGGGGATAACAATACATCATTCTTCTTTGATGCTGTTAAGGCACATAGAAAAAAGTCATCACCGATTTCCTTATTAATGAGTAGGGGGATATGATTACTGAAGCTACTGACATTCAAAAGTTGGTGGTGGCTTTTTATGAAGATATTTTGGGTAAGCAACTTCCTGTTCCAAACATTGACTGGGATGTACTCCATTCTTTCCTTCCTTATAAGGTCAGCCCTATAGATTGTGCTTTTTTATGCTTCCTTTCACTATTGAAGAGGTCAAGGAAGTTTTATTTTTCTTTAGTGATAGAAAGACTCCAGGTCTTGATGGTTTTAATGCTAATTACTTTAAGAGAAACTGACAAACCATAGGGGGAGATGTTGCGACAGGTATTCTTGAATTTTTCCAATCTGGTGAATTGTTGAAGTTGTTTAATAATATTGCCATCACACTTGTTCCAAAGGTGCCAACCCTAGTAGAGTTACTGAATTCAGACCCATTTCATGTTGTAATTTAGTCTACAAATGTATTGCTTCTTTGTTGGCTAAAAGGCTTAGGTTAGTGTTACCTAACTTTATTAGCCTTAAGCAAATAACATTTGAGCCTGGGAGGTCCATATCTGATAATATTCTACTTTTCTCAAGAGATTCTAAGGAGTTATCATAGAAACTCAGTTTCCCCGAGATTGCTCTAAAGGCTGATCTTCAGAAGGCTTTTGATGGTGTTGATTGGCATTTCCTTAGACAAGTTCTTCTTACTGTGAGGTTGCCTAAGAGATTTGTTGACTCGATTATGGAGTGTGTTACTACTCCTACTTATTCTGTTAACATAAATGGAAGCTTGCGGGATCACTTTAATGGAGGTAGAGGGATTAGGCAAGGGGAACTAATTTTTCCTTACATGTTTGTTCTTGTGATGGAAATCTTTGCAGGTATTATGCAACAGTGCTCTACAAAACCTGGTTTTCATTACCATTGGAGATGCAAGAAGAATAGAGTGGTAAATATATGCTTTGATTATGATTTGTTAATTTCTTGCAAAGGTTGTTCTCATTCTGTTAAGGTGGTGATGGAAGGCGTTAAACTATTTGGTGCCTTGTTTGGTTTGAAACCTAATGTAGGGAAAAGTAGCATTTTCTTTTTTTGCTATTTCTGAGGTTGAACAAAATAGTATCTTACATATTTATGGCTTCTTTAAAGGTTACTTACCTATTAGATACTTGGGTATTCATCTAATTTCTACTAAGTTGATTAAAGCTTATTGTGAGGTTCTAGTAGACAAAATCATATCTAGAGCCAAAGCATGGGAAAATAGACCTTGGCTTTTGGAGGGAGGCTTCAACTTATCCCGTCTATTTTAATATCTCTACAAAGCTATTGGATTAGCTTGCTTATTCTTCCCAATATGGTTATGAAGCTAATTAATGCAGCTTTGAGATACTTTTTATGGACTCGCAGAACACACATTTGCAAGTATTACAAAATCTAATAAGTAAATATACGATCCATTTGGAAAGTTTGGATTCTAAATCTCATAAGATCATGTTCTCAGCCATCTATATCAATAAATCCCCAAAACAAAAGTCAGTATCCTATTTTACAAATAAACTTTAACGAGTGAATCAAATGATCCAGTAGACATGCATAAGAGTTCATGATTACTCAGTATTAAGACTGATCTACACATAATCATTAGATTGATGTGTATTAAAATTTTATGATAAACGGTAAGTTAATAAAGATATTAATCCACATCAATCATGTCATATATAATCCTATTATATAAAATATATTCACTAAGATGTTTATCCACATCAATGATCTAGATCTAATCCACATCAATGATTTGGATCTACATCACATGCATTTATAATACTTAGTGAATCGTATTAGCAACCATTCATTAAAGATCTCATATTTTAATATATTGCTGATAATTTTATTCATTATCTATACATCAATTCTCTCGTACTTATATAAGATCATAGTCTCATTAATGAATATGAAGTTTTCAGATATTTACAAAAATTATTCAACAATAATTTAAAAGAACAATTATAAGAAAATTTTAATTTCATTAATTTAATATTAAAAATGTCTAAACACATGTTTTGATGGAATTATACCCAACAATCTCCCATTTTCTCTAAAGCAAATGTCGTATCTCTCTCAATTCCATATTTCGCACATGTCCATCAAACAACTTCACAAGAAGTGTCTTAATAAATGGGTTAGCCAGATCTGATCCAACGTTATCTCCATAACAGTTAGATCATCTCGGTGTACGATCCATACGTCAACTTTCGACCATCCTTATCTGATTCAAAATCAGTATATCCGTTGAGATTCAGGTCTCCACCTGAATAAATAAACATATAATTTCTTGTTCTACGAAGATACTTGAGAATGTGCTTTACTGCAATCCAATGTTCTAAACTAGGATTTGATTGATAACGACTGATAATTCCTACTGCATAATAGATGTTTGATCTCGTACATAACATTAAATACATGAGACTACCAATAGCTGAAGCATAAGGAACCTTTCACATATTCTCTTCCTCCTGAGGTGTCTTAGGACACTCCTCCTTGGAAAGGACAATTCCATATCTAGTTGGTAGTTGACATTTCTTAGAATTTTTCATAGAAAATCTCTTCAGCACCTTGTCAATATAAGATGCTTGAGAAAACGACAAAAGCTTGTTCTTTCTATCCCTTAGGATTTAGATGCCTAGAACATAGCTCGCCTCTCCCAAATCTTTCAATTTGAAATTTTTCAGCTAACCACTTCTTTACTTTCGATAAATTTTCTACATCATTCCCAATGAGTAGAATATCATCTATATAAAGAACTAAGAAAACCACTATCTTATCTTTGATGTATTTATAAACACAAGCTTTGCCACATTTTTCTCGAAGCCATACGATTTAATAATTTCATCAAAGGTAAGATTCCAAGATCTAGATGTTTGCTTCAATCCATAAATGGATTTAAGCAACTTGCATACTTTCTGATCTTGCCCCTTTTTCATGAACCCTTCTGGTTGCATCATAAAGATGCTTTCTTCAAGCGAGCCAATAAAGAAAGCTGTCTTGACATCCATTTGTCATATTTCATAGTCTAAACTAACGGCTATGGATAAAAGGATGCGAATGGATTTTAGCATGACAACTGGAGAGAATGTCTCTTCATAATCGACTTTCTCTTTATGTATAGACTTCGGCAACCAGCCATGCCTTGAAAGTCTGTACTTTCCCATTTGCACCTCTTTTCTTCTTGAAGATCCATTTACATCCAATAGGCCTAACATCTTCAGGTGGATCTACAAGTTTTCAGACAGAATTGGAATACATCGATTCCATTTCTTGGTTCATGGCATCTTGCCATTTCTCCTTTTCAGGATCTTCCATGTGCCTCTAGTTCATAGTGAATTGTGCCTCTAGTTCATAGTGAATTGTGCCTCTAGTTCATAGTGAATAGGTTGTCTTAAAACCCTCCTACTATGACGTTGCACCGTGGTTTCCTGAACAGGAATAGTGGTTTATGTGGTTTGTCATTTATCAGTTAATGATGAAGGTGGTTTGATCTCATCAGATGTTAATTCTTTGAGAACTATTTTTCTCCGAGGTATGAAGTTTTCCATATAGTCGCATTCAAGGAAAATGGCATTTGTCGATACAAACACCTTTTGATCCTTGTGACTATAAAAGTACTCACCACTTGTTTCTGGAGCATAGCCAACAAATATACATACTTCAGACCTTGAGTCTAACTTTCCAGTCTTGGGTCTTAGAACGTGAGCTTGACACCCCCATATACAGAAATGATGCAAACTAGGTTTGGAGCCATTCCATAACTCTAAAAGTGTCTTGCTTATAGAATTTGAAAGTACTACATTCAAAATGTAGTTTGTCGTTTGAAGTGCATATCCCCAGAATGTGAGTGGTAATGATGAGTAACTTAACATCGACCTAACCATATCCAATAGTGTTTGGTTTCTCCTTTTTGAAACACCATTTTACTATGGCATTCCAGGTGTTGTGAGTTGAGATAGAATGTTATACTCCATCAGATAATCCTTGAATTCTAAATCCAAGTATTCACCACCTCAATCTGATCAAAGTATTTTCAAAGAATTACTTTTCAGCTTCGGCTTTGAAGTTCTTAAACTTTTCAAAAGTTTCAGACTTTCTGTGCATTAGGTAAGTATAACCATATCTAGAGTAATCGTCAATAAATGTGATGAAATACTCATACTCACCTCTAGTTTGTACTTTGATCGGTCCACAAACATCACTAAATACTAGCTCAAGTGGTTCTTTGACGATTTTACCCTTTTCAGAGAAAGGTCTCTTGATCATTTTACCCTCTGGGCAAGATTCACAAACTGGAAGAGTCTCAACTTTAAGTTCGCTCAAAGCACCATGCTTTATTAACCAGTTTAATCTATGTAGATTAATATGTCCAACCTAAGATGCCATAGATACGTGTCACCATCATCATGAGAAACTCTATTTCGTTTGTTACTTTTAGGATTTGCTACTGTAAATAATTCTGACTTATTAACGCACGTTCAGTCAGTTTAAGCATATATAGTCCATTCAAAACTTTTGCGACAAATATTGAATCAATTCATCGAAATAATAACTGATTATTAATAAAAGAAATATCAAATAATTGTTCATGCAGTAACAATAGAGAAATCAAATTTCTTGAAAAACCAGAAATAAAATAAACATTATTCAAAATAAGAAAATTATTTCCAAAGCTTAAACGGACTGTCTCCAATGCTTTTGCTGCACGAGCGCACCACTGCCAACTCTCATTATCACATCGCCATCAACCAGATCCCTTTGACGAATCAAGCATCTGGAAAGAAGAACATACATGGTTAGTGGCTCCTGAATCCAATATCCAGGATGACAAATCATATTTCACTAAACAAGCTTCAAGTACAAGTAAATCACATTTACTTTTCTTTTTCACCTCGGAGAGATATTTGCTACATTTTCTCTTCCAGTGACCTTCAACCCCACAATTGAAACATTTTCCCATAAGTTTATTGTCACATTTATTCTACTTGGCATTGGGTGACTTTTTGGCTTTTTTTAATTATTATTCTTACTTCTATCCTTACCATTCTTCTTATTATTCTTCTTCTTATTGTTACCATTAAAAACAGAGGAAAAGGGATTTTGCTCAGCAACATTTGCTTCGCCCCCAATGGTAGCTCCTTTATCTATAATCCAAACATTGACAACAGGATTTTCAGGACATTTTTCAGCAGAATAAACTTGTTGTTCTCACATATTAACATCAAATTTAAATTTGACTTCCATCTTATGAAGTTATCACCATTGAGTTTTTCAAGCGTGAGTAAAGCAGTAATAGGGTTGCCCATGGTAAACATAATAATAACTAAAAAATAAAACATTCTTACTTTTGTATAATTGAAATAAATATCAAGAAATTCAGAAAGTAAAGGTGATGCATGAATGCAACACATCAAACACAAAAACTTAAATATTATTAATCCACGATAAGACAAACTAACAATTAATGTGTCACCTTAGGGTCGGTCAGATTAATTTTAAACTATTTACGAGACATTCTCATATTTATTAATTAAAACTCAAAATCATATTTCTCTTTTAACAATAAGGTATCGCTAATTTGGTCAAGTCGCAATTATCCACTCAAAGCTTAATTGTGACTTTGTGAGTGTAACCCATTATTTCGGATTCCATAACTTTATTTAGAATATGTCATCTTAGGGTGGGTCAAGTCTAAACTACAACACTTAGTCCTATCTTCTTAACAAGTTTAACCTTGATATTGATACAGTTCGAGACATTCCTTAGGGGGATGAAAACGAAGCCATCTCGAGGCCCTCTCTGTATCACATGGTATTTTACTAATAATGGAGATCATAAGTTACATTGACATGTCAACCTTCTCTCACTCACTATTTTATAATTAATGTGTTTCTATTTAACTAATCAATTAATTTCAAATTAATTACTAGTTAAAATACCCTATGAATTTAAAAATAATTATTAATCCAATCTTATTAGTCTAAGTTCATTTAACATTCTAAAGAGCCTAAGTAAAAATTAGATGAACTTAGAAAAAATTAATTAATTGCATTCATCAAACTTTAATAAAACTCTTTTAATAAAGTTAGTTATCCTAAAGGTTATTAAGGCCTTTAGAGTGGTGTGATTATCAAGTTTAACTAATTAAAGCTTAGCAGTTTACATGCAATTGATTTCTCAAAATAATTCATATAAACATATTAGGAGAGTTTTAATCAATCATGTTTCTACTGATGAGATGCATGATTAAATAAAACTATGTGGAGTTTTATGTATGACATATGATTGACTAATGTATGGTCATGTTATCAACCAAATTAATAAATATTTATTTAATTAAATACAATAAATGAAATGATGAACCGAGTGACTACTGAGTATTTCTAAATTATAATCTTTGAAAATAAATAAATAATTACAAAGAGGACTATAAGAATACATATTTTCAAAATAGCACATTCTCCACCAGAGGTCCATCTTTATAATCTTTAAGCTTTGATCAAAACTCTTTTAATTAGGATAAACTATTTTCCTAACTAAATAATCTCATTAATTATCTTTTAAAATTAATTGAATTTGATTAGTCAAAAAATAATTTAATGACTCATCAATTTTGGGTCAAACCTAATCAATTAATTAATTTTAATTTTCAAAAAAGCTAAAATGGATAACTATCCTTCAAAATTCAAAATTTAAAAGATAAAGAATATGATTAGGGTTTTCGTGAAGCATCGCAAGGATAGGGCAACACGGTATCAGGGATCTGCGAATCATACTCTAGCAATCACAATGATTATCACTGATGGTCGTAGTGGGACACTCCCGCCGCCGCCGCTGCCTTACCTCCATCGGCGGCCCAATTGTCGACGTCCCTCGCGACGGCGGCGCCGGAAACCACTTTGCCCGTGCCGGCGCCAGAATTATTAATTCCTGTTTCTCTTTTCTTCTCCCCGTTCATCTCGTGTGTTCTTCATCTTCTTGCGTACGGAATTTTTACATCATGATACTCGAAATAAAAATACAAAAATTCCTACGTCCCAATCGACTTACACAAGATCTTAAGAAAAGTAAAGAACAAATTCTAACCCAAAAGCCACCGTAATGAAATGCATGCATTCAAAAAACATAACCATCCATTATTCATACATTTCAACATATATAATGAAATGCAAGAAACCTACACAACATTTAATGTGTATATATATATATATATGTATGTATGTATATATGTATATAAAGATCACTCTAATACCAATTGTTGGAATCTGTAGCGACGCGCGGTGGAAGGCGTGATGGTGTTTTTTAAAAAAATGTTAAAAAATGATAAACGATCGCATCGTCGCAGATTTCAAAGTTGAAAACTTTTTAATCGAAAACACTTTTTTGGATCGCATCCATTTATATTTATACATTAAATCTAAGACATATAAAGATATGAATTATACATTTTGTAGTCTATCAAGTATCCTTGCAAACAACAAACTTATAATCTCACGAACAACAGACTGCGAGATACAAACAAAGATCTTTCAAAATAATCCTCAAACACACTAGGACGTGTGTGGGCATGTTGAATAAATCAAAGATATTTTTTTTATCTCTAGATGTACTCAACACATGAGATATAAAGATTTTAGAGGAGGATTAATTTATGAGATAAAACTCTGATTGAAAAATAATTAAAAGTTCTTCATAGAGCTTTTTGATTAACTTTTAATCTCAGAGAGTTTCACCATTTATTGCAGCTGTGTTGTTAGCATACTAAAGCCAATAGAATACTATCAATATATTTTCTAGATAATGGCATATAAGATTTTTTAGAGATTTACATAAAATAATAAATTAATTATAAATGTGCAATTGAAGTGGGATCCACTACAATACAATAATGCAGTGCCACACGGCAGTGCAGTGTGCTGTGAGGAGTCAAAGTGCCTCTCGGCACTGTAGTTTTACAACACCACTGTAGTGCCCTGTGGCACTATAGTAGTCCATGTCAATATCTTATTCAAAATCAGTGATTAACATGTGACAGTTCAACATGCCATTTGGCAATTTCTGTAAATTTATTATTTATTTTAATCAGATAAATATCTAAATATTAGTTAATTCAAAAATTAACTTATATGATCATTCGTATCAACTAGATTATATGTTAGTTCAAACAACAGATTTAGTTGATTCAAAATTTGAATTATTATCTCATAATAATTAAACAACATCTAATTTCATAAATTAGATATTTTATCTCACTTATCGATTAACACAAAATTAATCGATGTTATTATTTAATGATAATTTCTGAAAATTACATTAAATAGTTTAATTAATTAATCATACATAATTATATACTTGCCCCTGAAATATAATCTCTTTTGCAAGTCAGTCATTTTCTCATGTCATGAAATATTCATACCCTCGACTGTATTATAGTATAGAGGTGACTTGAGGACCATGGACCTATAATCCTAAGCTCCAATAAACCAAATTATTTATTAAACTCTTTAATTAAATAATCTTGTTTATTAAATACATTATTACTCTACTATAAATATGGAATTGCACTCTTAGATATTATAGAATGTATTTACAGAGTATTCTCGTGTAGGCCATTGATATAGTCATTTCATGTAGTTCTATCCTCCAATTATTGGTTCGTAAATTAGAGTTGGTCAAAATTATTATTTCATCCTTCTAATTACATATTGATCCTTAAGTACCATTAATTCAATAGTGAATGGCTAATTTATAATCGTATTATAAATTTGTGCTCAATAACCATTCATTTCCGGAATTAACACTTAAGGGAACCAATATACGATCCGTTTAGAAAACTTAGATTTTAAATCTTGTAAGATCATGTTCCCAGCCATTATATCACTGAATCTCCAAAACAAAAGTCATTGGCATGTTTCACAAGCAAACCTTAATGAATGAATCAAAAGATCCAGTAGACATGCATGAGAGTTCATTACCACTCAGGATTCAGATTGATCTACATGTGATCATTAGATTGATGTGTATTAAGTCTTTATGATAAATGAAAAGTTAATAAAGATATTAATCCACATCGATCCTGTCATATATAATATTATTATATAAAGTACATTCACTAAGATGTCTATCAACATCAATAATCCAGATCTAGATCACATGCGTTCATAATATTTAGTGAACCGTACTAGCAACCATTCATTAAAGGTTCATACTTTAATATGTTGCTGATAATTTTATTCATTATCTATGACCTTAATCCTCTCGTACTTATACAAGATCATAGTCTCATTAATGAATATGAATTTTCAGATATTTACATAAATTATTCAACAATAATTTAAAAGAATAATTATAAGAAAAATGTAATTTTATTAATTTCATATTAAAAATGTCTAAACACATACTTTGAGGGCGATATGCCCAACAACAAGAACCCATATTATTAAAAGCAACATGATGAAGCTTGAGAGATTTCCAGTATGAATCAGCAATAGTAAAAAAAGCTACTGTAGGTTCAATAAGACAAACAAAATCTGAACAATAAATAGAACATAGGCAATATAAATTACGTTGATGAGCAACCCTAGTGTTGGGCCGAGATCTAGAATGAGCTAAAGTATTTTCTTTTCTTCCATGACCACGTCCTCTTTGTACAATCCATCTTGTCATAACAGGTTCTGTAATGGAGCTATCGTTTGCAATTGCAATAAGATCCTCTTTGGCTATAGTTTGTGGGGAATTATCTTTTATCAGCAGATTGATAACAGGGTCAATAGACTAATAGAGGGCAGATTGTCAGCTTCAATTAATGGTTGGATGGCCATAGTGATTGTACGATACCTGCAGGTTAGCAACAATAATAGGAATATCTTGAGATGTTGAAAGGGGTATAGAATATGTATCATTCTGAGCTTCAGTGGCATTCATATCGAAATCTGAATCCTCAAGCGAGGGCATAGAAGAATGCAAACTTTCAATGTTTGAGCCTGTAGAGTCTTCATTGGCATTCCTTGGAGAAGGGGCATTGTGATTTCTTATTTGGGCCGCCTATATCATTATGTTCCGCTGAGTTTTGCTGGGATTGATGATTTGATGAATTAACATTTTCCATCTCTTGACCCATAATTTGCTTTTATGTTTGACAAATTCAAGTTGTTGAACGACCTCTAGAATGAGGACGAGAGTTATCTTTGTCTTTAGGCCTGAGAGGGCGATAGTTAGCGGCGTTATGCCCAAGTGAAGAACAAACAGAGCAAAAAGTATGCATATTCTCATATTCAAAGTATATGTAGAATTTTGAGTCGCCATTTATAGTTACAAGAGAATTTGATGGGGTTTCTGAAAGATCCACATTAATCAAAACACATGCAAATTGTCCAAAGTCCCCAGAAACCATCGATTGATCAAGCTTTAAAGAAACGCCAATTATACTTGCAATTTTCATTAATTTTGAGGGTGTCAATAATCCCAACCGAGTTCATGGATATGAACCCAAGGCTGAGCATTCGTGGAATTTTGTTTTCAAGGGTTGAATCCCCATGTCTATGCTTGCAATCGTAAGGTAACAAGTTTCAAAAAGAAATCGAGCCTCGATTCTAAACTAATTTCCTATCCTCTTCAGAGTGGAGAATTTGGATGAATCCTCTTCCTAGGGAGAAAAGTCACCATTGAGAGAGTTGTCATACTCCTTAGAGTTTTGAGTGTAGATCAGTGAAATGCCAATGCTTATCTCCTTTAGCCAAAACAACGCGACCAATGAGAGAGAATTGGCATGACATAGTTGTAGGCGTTCTTCATAAGCTTTCTTGTTAACATGAATTGAAAATTAATCAACCCTTGAGATCTGGAATGACCTGGAATAATCATAGAACCCAAGGCAACATCGTAATTATTAGTAGGAGCATTATCTTTGTTAACTAGGACCATGTCATTAGGTAAACTTTGTCGGCATTGCTGGTTTGAGGCGGTAGGAAGATTATGGACAATGACTTTTTTTATGTTTAGGGCTTGGCGGATCTTCATCCTTAACCTCGTCAATTTATTCTTTGGATTGTTTTGGGTAAACGCTAAACATATGAGGATGTGACACATAGGGATCTAAGTTGTAGGGAGCCACAACAGCCTTAACAGTCGTAGTTGTCACGTGAGGAAGAGGAAGGGTAGCAGTGGGAAAGGCTATATCAATCGCAAATGGTGTGTGGCGAGGGCAGCAACAGGTAAGGATGCATGAGCAAGTGACTAGGGGAGAAGAGCAACAACAGGTCGGATGGTAAGAGGGTCAATGACAACCATGAAAGCACAGGCCGAACCCTAGTAGGTGAATGAGAAGGGTTAAGTGGAAAACCCTAGCCAACACTTATTTATTTATTAGCTCTTAATAAATAAAGTTTCATTCTTGTTCTTCCAATTGCAACTTGAGTGAGTTTATTATCTTTACATATTTTATTAATCAATTGCTTGATTACTCATTTATAGAAGTTACATTTTGATTATTCAAGATGCTTTATTTTTTTACAAGAATTAACTAACAAAATCCTAAAACCCTTAACCTATTCTAAATATTGTTCCCAATGACTCTTAATCTCAGTAGTAAATGCAAAATGTATAAATATACATAAAAATAAATTGAGACAAAAATAAATAGAATAAGTAGGAGAGAACACACATAAATTATTTGTGTATTGAAACTATATAAAAAAAACTAAAAGAAAAAAAGAGAGGCATTAACTAGAAAAAAGGAAAAAATAAAAATGAAATAAAGAAAGTAAAAAGACTCAATCATGAATGTTTAGAGAGATCTCTTCATCTTTTTCGTGTGGGGTGTAACTCAAAGTACATTTTGATCTTTGACCATTATCTTCAAATATGTCACCATTCTTTTGCTTTTTTAACTTAATAGCCTTATGCGGGTAAACAATGTGAATGAGGGCTTGACCTTCTTGAACACAACTTACCTTGAAACAGATGCAAATGAGAATGGTACAAAAGAACTTTTATGATTTTCTATTGAACGTGCTTGTCATGAGATGATTTTCGTTCACAAAACCGTCATTTCTCATCTCTTCAAGTTTTGCCTATTACAATTTTCTCATTCTCTTCTAATATAATTTCTTAGAAGGTAGACATAGTTCCATTTTTACACTCACTTGTTTGCATCCATGATATAGGTTGAGTCAAGCAAATGATTCACTTCTTGAATATCACTATTAGCATTAAAAGATATAGTAGTGAGTCAAACATACATCCAAGATATCATCAGAAATGTTAAAATCAAATGAATTTTCGAATAATGATTATATCATGTCCACATCCACAACTTCATCAATGTCACATCGCTACCCAATGACATTGAAAATATTCAATGTATGTTTTCAATTCGAATGTCATGTTAGTGAAGGATAACTACATAATTCGAGTCCTACCATTAATAATAGCATTAGAAATTGCCAAGAAAGGGCTATCTAAAATAGCAGGTATGTGCTTCTTTGAATCCAGCACTGGTTAGTATCTAGAACAATAAAATCAACTGATAATAAAACTTATCAACTGTATCAAAAAATCTTCTACAATATTACGTGTAATATCTTGAATATTTATCGTATTAAAAATCTAAGGGTGAGATTAGACTGAAATTCAATGAGGATATTGATCATCTTTGAGACATGTGGAAGTTTCTTATTGGACTGGCACTTTAAGTTGTCATCAGATGAATACATATTAATGTAATTAAACATTAAGATCTAAGTTTATTGTCTGTAAGTAGATAAATGACTATTTTATCCTTGAAGACTAACATGAATGTCAGATTTTTTTAATAGGTGCAATACTAGTCTTAAATCAAAGAGCTCGAAGAGATGAATTTAATAGTACTTTTGATATGTCACGTGGAGTTAAGATGAGAAAGATACATCAAGTCAAAGATTTTTTTAATTAAGGTAATATTATAAATTAAGGAAGAAGATATTTTAGGTTAAAAAAATAAAAAAAAAAAGAGAAGAGAGAGCTGACGAACAAGAGATGAAAGAAGACAAATAAAGAGAGAGAGAGAAATAGTTTACTGGGAATTTTAACGGTGATATCTCCTTATCCAATGGTCTCATCATGACGATTTTGGTGTCAACGAAAATCTTTTGTTGTCACCTTTTTATCAAGACTAATTTCATGATCATCTGAGCATCGATGAAGTCGTAGCAAAGAATGCAAGTTTCATCCAGTGACGTATCCGTCGTTCGATGACTTTTTTGACCGACTACCACCATCAACGGACTCCCCCCATCACCCTATTTCACTTCCACCCTATGACCGGCCATAGTTCCTTTGTTTGGTTTTCATAATAGTTAAGTGTTATCAGAAACTTTGAAATTCAGGTCCAACCATATATGACATACACATTCGAAACCAACATCGTATTCAGACTCCTCACGACATTCTATACACATTGGTACCTCTCATTTTCTAATCGGGAATCATTAGATAGGTCGATCGAAATGCCTTTATACATCTCAGAAATTTTCATTTTTACCTTAAGTTGGTTAAATGATAAATATGGTTAAGTTTGGATGTTATATAAGTGTTGGAGTAAACTGGATGCAAGTTGGAACTAATTGAAATCAATTGGGCTTTCTGAAAATATAAGGTATATTAGGATGGAATATAAGGATTATGTTATAGAATTGATTTTTTTAGAGTATTGGTTAGGTTTAATAATTTTAAAGAAATTGAGGTATCTAAATCCATAAAATGAAAACATGTAATAGTGGAAAGTAAAGATACTATTGCTATTCATGGATATGAGATAAAAAATGAGAAATATACAATAAGATTAATGTACATTAGCCTAAAATTGAAATTCGTTTTGGAACGAATAGTGCGTTGCTAAAAGAATTAGAATCTATTTATATTTCAAGTTTTTTTAGAGTATCGTTTGAGCTACTTTGAATTTGAGGTAAGTAAAATTTTACATATATTTGAATGTTTATCATACTTTGAAAATTGTGGTTGAATTGTATGTTGTTGTGCTATTATTTGTTTCTCTAGTAAGTTAATTTCACCTATGTGATAACTTCTTAAATGTATGTTAGTCTGTTTGTTAATATGTGTATATGTTTATCGTAATGGGTGAAGACACATACAAATATGAATGATTTCACTTAATGGTTCATAAAATATAAATAATTAATTAATTAAAAAGACTAGGTGTATGTTTATAACATGAAATGGGCTGAGTGAGTAATAGGACGTAGGTGAGACCAGTAGACCCGACAATGTTTAATAGTTAATGATCAGTATTATTGCTAGTGAATGATCGTTTGGCATGTCAAGCGATACTACCAAAGATATTGTAACTGAACAAGTTTTGTGATAATGGCCCACTGCGGCTACTTGGTAAAGCATTGCACAAGTGAGCTTATATTAAATGTAAAGATATCTAAAGTAAAAAAAAATAATGTGACAAAAAGAATGCAAGTGAAGAATGTAAAGAAAAATTTAAGGATATCGAAAGCAAATGAAATAATGTGAAGAAAAATATAAAGATAGCTAAAACAAATGAAAGAATGTGCTAAAGTGATTTATCAAGTAGATTTCAGAAGCTAAGAGAACAACTAAGCAGGGGAAAGAGGAAAAATGAGTCGATGTTGAATGAGAGAATTGTAGAGGCAGCACCGCCTCTAAGTGAAGGAGCTAGAAATTTCTAACATTGAGTTTAAAAGCAACAACCGCCTCTAAGTGAAAGAGCTAGAAACTTCTAGCATTGGGCTTAAGCCCATGTGCTAGATTTTTTTAACACTTTGACAAAGTCGGTTACTAACTAACTTAGAAACCTATAAGTAGGACCTTTGGTCTTTTGTGTGTTCTAAGTGTGACAAAAAATAAGTGTGTTCAAAAAATTCTGAAGAAGTGATATAGTGAGTGTGAGTTAGAGTGTGAGTAGTGTGATGTGTCGTAGTCGTATAAAGAAAGTCGGTAAATCTTGACTGTTATAAAACCTTACATTATTTTTACGACTGTCCTTCTTCGTTCTGGACAGATTTTATAAATAACCTTGCTCCACCCATCACATTCTCCGTCTAATAGAAAACGCAGATTGCCCCCCACACTGCTCTACATCTCTTTGATGGCAGATTCAAAAGGGACTGCTCAATGGTAATCTCTCTATTTTTCCTTTGGTTTTCTCAAAAAAAGGACTGTTTTCAGAGCTCGCGCAGGCCTTCCTTTCAAACAGACTCCTAATATCCATGTCTACTATCACCCTTTCCCTCTTTCTACTTATATTTTTTGCTCACTATAACTTCAATATAATTCATATTTATCTATTAATTCAAAGACTTAAAGGCAAGAGAGAAACCCAAAATGTCAGAACATGGTGCTTTCTACAAATTGTAGAGAGAAATAGAAGAGAAAGAGCGAGAAAAATAGACATTTGGGTCGATTAAACGTGTAAGCCCAATAAGTTCTACAAATAGAAGTTTCGTACGTAGCCATCGGTTAATAGCTTTGAGAAGGACCAATTATTGAGATCAGAAGATCAATTTTTAAGGGTTCCTCTGGGGGAAGAACCATGGAAGGGACTGAAACTGAGTTTTCTTTTTCAAATAACAGATCTGCTCGAGGAACTGAAGCAGAGAAATGAAGGATAAAAGATATGGAAACAGAGAATGTTCATTTTGGATAGCTATGGTGATTTTTCTTTCACTCTTCCTTGTTCGGTTAAAATTGACGAATTTCTTGTTATATAGGAGGGACTGTCTGATTTTCCAGCTCGTGTTTGGAGATTTCTGACAAACCCTTTCTCTTTCGTAGGGATAATGGGGGACGTGCTTTTGGCGTGGGCATTTTTGGTCAGATCTTAGCTTTGTCTACGAGAGCAGTCCATGTTTTGAGAATGATTAATTTTACGTTATTTAATTAAATAATATAATAAAATATTAAAAATTCTCATTTAAAGAAATGAAGAGAAATATAAAAATTCTCATTTAAAGAAATGAAGAGAAATATAAAAATTCTCATTTAAAGAAATGAAGAGAAATTTGTGAAGCAATCACTGTTTTCAATAAAAATCCGTTTTCTACATAACCGAAACCGTGATGGATGGAGCAGTTTGACGAAAAATTCAAACTACGAGACTAAAAGCAGTCATTTAGAAAGTTAAAGGGTATTTTCTTGCAAAAACATAAAAACACAGGGGTCTAATTTGTATTTTATCCTATTATTAATTTTGAACTCTCCCGCCATTGGCGCCTTTTAACTTCGAATCAATATTTGCGCTGTCCTTTGTTTTATCCAACCTTCCCTACCATATGTGTATTTCAGATAGATTCAGACAAACGAAAAAGTATTTCGAAAGCCCAAGTAGAAACCTTGTCTTTCTTCCTTCTCATCCTTGGCACTGTCTTTGAACTAGTTCTTACCTGTGCGACAGCGAGTTTCTGTTTCATCCACCTTCTATTCGAAGCACAAGTTCTGACAAAATCATGGTTCTAAAACACTGATGCATTGTGAAGTTTATTGGAACGGCTACTCTTTTCTTGTCAATTTCTTGACTTGTAACTCTTTTGTCATTTTTTGGGTTTACAAAGATGGTCCGGAAGTTGGACGCCTAGTTTATCAACTTTTATTCTACCTTCCAAGTTGGAATGGAATTTTATGCCACACTGCTTCATCGAATTGAGAGTTGGATGCTTTAATTTTGTTAACATTACAACGTCCAATTGTTAGTTTTGACAGTTTCTGTTGCTGGTGTGCATGGTATATTTTTTCTTGACGCTATTTAATATCCATTTAATTCTGTGGAGATACTTGTGCTGTCTGGTCCTGTAATTTTCGCAACATAATTTGTAGGATAGACTCGGATCAGGTTATCGATGGTTGCTCAAAGAAGGTTTAGCCCTAGACTTCAGAATTTACCGGACGAAAAACGTCCTTATTATGGTGATGATAGGAAGAGGTTGTTGGATGAACTGGATCCGGAAGATGTCAGCTTTAAGAAAAGATATAAAGTGAAAAATCATTTTGTTAAGAAATTAACTAATGTGTGTAGACAGGATGAAGGTTGCAAGAAAAACCCAGAAAAAGAGGATATTACCAATGAAATTGATGATAAAAGGGTTATCGGTCCTGAAGACGATGATCTTAAATGGCTGGACTACAACAAAGGACTGGTAGATGATTTGGGTAAAAGTGCCTATGCAAAGGTTAGAGAGACGCTAAGGATTTTCAACACCCATTACCTCAACTCTGTTCAGGTTGATGCTTTCTTGATATTCCATTTTCTTTCCTTACGCAAAAGTAATTTTTGTATAGTTGTGTAGCCTTTAAAATGCTAAAAGTAGTTGTGGTTATATGATTATAGCTGTTTTAGAGTTTGTGTGATGTTATGAAGTGATAATTCCTCTTTTATTTTGTTTTCGGTTACATGTATTATTTTTTTTATCAGTGTGGTGACATGTATTATAGAGGAGGTGTTCATTAAGAAAGTATATCTTACTTGTAAATTGCATAGTAGATGTTCATAAGCTAGTGATTTCAGTAATTTTTTATATTATCTTAAGAATTGATGTAAACTTTGTAAACGGTACTTATGTCTTTGGTTTTCACATTTAAATGATATTTTTCTTCTGTCACTAAGACATTTTATTGTATACAGGAAGAGGAAAAGAGATGCAGGAAAGTGGACGCTAATGATCGTGATATTGTTAGTGGTTCACAAGTCAAGGTCAAATATTTCAACGCTAATTGTCTCCTTATTTTATGTCTTATTATTGTTTGTTAGTTACTCCCTCTTTTTATTTATAATTTCTCATCACTAATTTGGTTCATACCAATACACTCTCTACATTAGGAATACAACTGTTAGACATTTCTCTTCCTTGAGTTGTAGATGGATTTAGTATCCCAAATATAGCCTTGCACTTGATGGATTGCCTTGATGATAATTGGTTTCATATATTTGTAGCTGTTTGATTCCATTAAACTTCCTTCCATTCTATATTGGCCGGGTGTTTATGAAGTGAATCAATGATTGAAAAGGTAGTGATTAACTCATGAGTCATTAATTTGATCAATCTAGTTTATAGCTGTAGTGTATGGCTGTCTATTTTCCTTATTTATCTGAGGAATTAATGTATTAGCTGTCATATAACTAACTTATTAGCTTTGTATTTGAGTTACATTTGAGATATATTAAATATTCAATTAAGCCAATTCTCTACTAATGTGCTTATATGTAATTGGTTTTTGAAATTGGCTTTATTGATGTAGAGTCACCTTCGGAGTGTCAATGTCCGACACATTTCTGACATGCAAGGTTGTCAGGATCGCGATCTCGATCTTACGATCCTACTGGGGCCCAACGATCTGGATTGCATACAATAGTCGCATTTTAGTAGGATTGTGTCAGGATCACGATTCGGATCGTAGGACCGCATAGGATCACGATCCTGACAACAATATGGTCAAAATTTTCAATCACAATTTCACATGCTACTTTTTTGGTTTGTACATGGATGGATGAGTTGCTTTTTTGGAAATCAATTGAGTTTCAAAATATTGAGTTGTTAGCAATTTTGTAGAAATTTATGTTCCGTTCTTATATTGGTGATGATGATGTGTTTGAAAACATTGAGAAAGAAAAAGACATGGAAATACATGAATTATGTAATGGTGATCAAAACCTCGATGGTGGCTGTGGTTCAAGGGATATGAATGATGACTCCATTGGTTGGGGAAAGTAATGATTCTGAACGTGATGAGAAGATTGATGATGATGACATCAATGATGGAAGAACTAATGAAAACATTCATTTTGATGATTAGATATTATTATGTTTACTTGTCTCGAACATTTTATATTAAACTTATTTCTTCAAAACTTAAAAGTATGAGAACTCTACTTAATATTATGTTATTTTAGATGACTTGGTGTTATTTTTATTTAATAGGTAGACGATTTGGTGTTGTATAATCATTTCCTTTAATATATTGAAGTATCATTAGCATAGATATATTTTTTGCTAATAAATTATTAAGAATTGATAGGATCTTACGATCCTCGATCCGATCCTACGATCCTCGATCCTAAGCCTTTTCACCGGTCCTAGGTAGGATCGTGATCCTGACAACCTTGCCGACATGCTTCAATTAATATTTCACCTTTTTCATTTTTGGCATATTTGACATGTTCCTAAGATGTTCCCAGCGTGCCTCAATGCATTCTAACCATGTCCCCAATTCATTCAAGCCAAGTTTGCATAATAATAGAGATGGAAATAGTTGAAGTTTTGAGACTGCACAAAACATACATAAAAGAAAGAGGGCTCCAACTTTCAGCAAAATATACTTCATGGAAGAAGCCAATTCTCTCTGTGTTGGGGGAATATTTGACTGTTCCCTTTCATACTCATGTCGTTACTAAAGTAGCTTGTTCATGGAAGAAGCCAATTCTTTCTTTGTGTTGCTGGAAATTGTCATGCTTGATGTTTTTTATTTTTACCAATTACTGCTGATTTTTATTGATTAAAATGTGCAGAACGAGAATGCAAATGATGATGATACTAAGCGATCTTCTAAGAGACCTGATCTGAAGGCAATTTCTGAGGTACGTTGTTATTTCAGGTCTTTTGCCATAGCTGTGGTTAGTTATATTGCTTTTGTTTAGAAGGCCTATCATTATATATAGCCTCAGCAAGTTTGTACTAACAGGAGAATGAAGATGTGTTTGCATTTTCTGTCTTGTTTTGATTGTACTCGGTTTTAGATGACATGCATGTGCTTTATCATGGTTCATGCGCATGTAAGATTGTCTGTTTGTATATGCATCTTTCAAACATTCTGTTCTTGCATTACAGGTTACATTTCCTTTATAACACTGGAAGCTTTTGTTTTTCATGATATTGTAATGACATTCTTCTACAGAGGACTATTATGATGTACATGAGTTACACGTTAGAGGATAGATGAACCGTGTTCCTTTTTTGGTGGCTTTAGTCATTTCTCTCATTCTCTTGATATTTTCTAAGCTTTCACAGATTCTTCTTCTAATGCGTCTATAGGTCTTCTCCTTTTGACCTGGAAGACAAAATTCTAGTAAAGATTCAATTTTCAGTTAAAGATTGAGAGTCACTGAGACCAATGATTTGGTCCGAACGTGTCTCTTCATCGCTTCTTTGCTTTAAAGATGTATAATATCTCTCTCGTGTTCCTTTGCTAGTTTTCTCTAGTAGGAACCTCTGGTAGTTCTCATCAGTATTGGTTAGTGTCTTAGTCTTATCATATCATGTTTTAGCTTAGTTTAGGGAAATGGTTTTAGTAAGAGTAGAATTTTGTGGTCTTGGACCATCGTGGCTCTCTTTTGGGGTATGTTATTAATTTGTAACATAATTACCTGTGATAGAGGCTGAGAATATTGGTCTAGAATTCATTTTCTTACTTTTCTTTGGGCCTCCATTTTAAACATTTTAGAGAATCCTCTGTCCTAGATTCTTTAACGTTGGAACTCTGCTTGTGCATATTAATTTTCAATTTGGTGCTTTGGTGAGTTTTAATTGTTTTGTACTCTCTCTCTCTCATTAAAATATATCTTTACAAAGTTTGCTGGAACAGTATTTTTTGTAAAGTAAAGTGAAACCTTATTTTCGTTTTTGCTTCACATTTTTTTCGTATTGCTTTTCATATTGTGTATTGTGCACCACCGTATTTAAAATCCTTTCCATTATAGTTTTTTCCATTTTAGTCAATCGAACATTTATCAATATTTGATTGGAACTTACATTACCCTGATCTTTGTACATTACCTAATTCGTTTTATTTTGTGAGCAGATGTTGAAGACAAACTCAATCTTGTATCCTAAAAGAAAATTTGGTAATCTGCCAGGTTGGTGATTAATGTTTAGTGATGATACTTTTATTTTCTTTAATTTCCACTATCACTCCCCTCTACCAGTTCTTGAGTATTGTAACAAAATATGTCTTAGTTCAGGTGTTGATGTTGGCCATCAGTTTTTTTCACGTGCTGAAATGGTGGCAGTAGGTTTTCATGGACATTGGTTAAATGGAATTGATTGTATGGGAAATGCCTACGGGAAAAAGGTAGTGATTCTATTCTGTTTTCTAACATGTCAAATATATTCAGACAAAAATGTAATCATGCCTCGACTTGTGGTGGTAGTATACAAATTTAGTAGGAACATCAAAGCATTTCATTATTGTACTCTTGTCCCAATGTCTGATGTGTGATTTACATGAACAATTTAAGAAGTGCATTCACGAAAATGTGTTTAACACGTCCATTATGGAGGAAGTGATGGATCTGCATTCTAATTATAATGCCCAACCACTATGAAGAATCCTATATTTAGAGGAAATTTTGACTTCTAATTTTTACGTTTCCTTTATCTTTAAGAGCACTACTATGGATATAATAATTATTTTATTTTGATAATAGAACTTAGAAGTTTTCCTAATACATAGTAGGATAATTAATTCAGACATTAGTTGTGCTTGAAGCTCGACTGATCAATCATAAGATTCTAAGGTTTCTCAATATACTCCTGGTTTTGAGTGTCAGTAGAGTTTCATGAGTATGAGTTTTGAGTTGTTTCGTTGTTCTTTTTTAATTTTTTGGTTGATTGTTCTATTATCGTATAGGAAGAGTATGAGGGTTATACCTTCCCACTTGCAGTTGCAATTGTGTTATCAGGCCAATATGAAGATGATGTCGATAATTCAGAAGAAATCGTGTACACGGGTCAAGGTGGAAATGACTTACTTGGTAATAAGCGTCAAATTAAGGATCAAGTCTTGAGTCGTGGTAATTTGGCTCTTAAGGTATTTCCCTGTCAAATGTTCTCCATATTCTTTGTTATTTATCTTTTATTTATGTTCTACTTTTTTCTTAAATAGATGCACTTACGTGTGAGATGCTGAACTTTTGGTTCTTAACATATCATGGACGACATTGTAGTTTTATTAAAGTTCATTTAATTAGTATTTTTTTTTCTTAAAATACATGCAGAAGAGACATTTTAGTATTTTGCATAATTCATGGGCTGAAGTGAATTTTCCTTTGGATGTACAGATTGAATCTTTGTATCATTGCTTTACTTTATTATTTTTCTAATCTTCTTGCAGAATAATATGGAGCAATCTGTGCCTGTTAGAGTCATCCGTGGACATGAATGTATTAATAGTTATACTGGTAAAGTTTACACATACGATGGCTTGTACATGGTGAGACATTTTCTTGTGCTTCTTTAATATAATATCAACAATAATTTCATGCAACTGTACCTTATTTGCAACTCTCTTCATTATGATCCATAATGGCTTAGAGGTGTCTCAATTACTTCAACAGAGGAAGTCTTTTCTAATGAATTTTGTTCTTGTATTCTTGGTTGCTTAAATTCTCCTCTATTTATCTGCTCCTTGGTTATATCGATCCTTTCTAATCACAATCAAATCAGCCTATGTCCATTTCATGTTTCTTTCCTAATACTCCCTTAGTTCTTCTGTAACAGTATCATGTTCAAAAACCTTAATATGTAATAATCAAATCTATAACATGGCAGATAATGGGGGTACTGTTTGCTTGTAGCCTTGTATTGAAACTTGTTGAGTTGGAGTAACAATATTCATTGCAATTGTGTGCTCTGCCAGGTAGTGAATTACTGGGCTGAGAAAGGTGTTGCCGGGTTCACTGTTTTTAAGTACCGTTTAAGACGGCTTCGAGGACAGCCTGCATTGGTCACAAGTCAGGTTTGGATTCTCATTTTTTAGATGTACAGATTTTTTCTAGAGGCCTTTTAGTATTCTAACATTTTCCTTTTTTACGATGCATTTTAGAACCTATCAGGTTCAACTTTATTTTCTCTATTTGCTTCTTCTATTTCATATTTGTTTACTCTTGTTTTGGATTTGGAAGAGATGGCTATGGTGGGAACTTGGAAACTGAGATCATTGGTAATAGATCACGGTCCTTCGGTGATGATTGGATTGTTTTGGTGATGTCATGTTACCCTGCATCCAACACCATGCTTCTCTTATTTCGTTTTCGCTCTTGATCCACACCCGCTCTGACAGGAAAGAGAAGTACATTAGTCGGAAGAATTAAAAAGAGGAAGATGAGGTCTAACATGTATTGTAGCTTACGTCAAAAAATGGAGTCTGTTTAGGAGATATTCTTTATGCCTAAACTTTGAATGTATATTTGCAATGTATCTATTTTGTTATTGAAGATTAAATAAAGTTCATCTTTTGTTATGCTCTATTGTCGTATGGTTAGGGCTCAGTAATCTCTAATGGATGTGCTAATTTCAAATTTGTTTAATGGACGTGTAAACTAGGTTCATTTTACTCGAGGACGAGTTAATAAAGTTTTGGCAGAATTACCTGGGTATGGGATCTGTACTGTAATGTGTGGGGTTTTTTTATATAGCTCATTCATTATTGGTGCATGATTACATGTTTTTTTTCCTCTAAGGTTGGTATGCAAGGACATTTGCGATGGCCAAGAAGATATATCGATTCCTGCTACTAATGAAATAGATGATCCTCCTGTTGCACCTGGTGGTAAGTTTGTAGCCCTGATACACTGTGTTTCAGGAGAAGTTTGTCTTTTGTTGAACTCGAGTACATTTTACAGGAAACCTATATGGAATAATTCCTCTTTCTACTTCCTCTATCTATAATTTGCCATTATTTCGGTTAACAGCTGCAGAGGTGCAAAAATGAACATTATGACAAGGTCAAAAGAAGACATTTGCTTATGTACTTGCGAAGCCATGCCATTTGGAATGGGCCCGATTTACTGAACTTTCATCCAATAACAATTATAGATTTGATTATTGCCCGTTTTCACCCCACTCGACAAAGCTCAAGCTTTTGTTCTCTTCTAAGCATTACCAAATTTAAAATTTATCCTTGTCTATCTTTGTCTAAATTTACCAACTCTAATCTTTCTCCAGTCTTCTTGATGCTCTCTCTCAATCAATCTACAATTAGTTTCCTTCAATATATTACTAAGTGATTAACATTTTTAATAAAAGTCTAGCATTGCTGTATGTTTAGAAGAATGATGTTAGATATATTTAGAAGAATTATTTAAAATATACTGCAGCATTGCTGTACTTTATAATCGGTAAAACAGTGAAAGTATGTTGATTTCAGAGAAATTCCTCTTTGGGCAATTACAGACGCTATGAATTTCAGAAAACTAGGAGCAGTATTTCTGGTAAAGTCTTACTATATGCAGAAAACTAGGGGAAGTATTTCAGTAGTTAGGATCACTAGTTGAACTATGCACGCACCAGTTAAGTCCTCATAATCTCATGGAAATGGAAAACTCACTTTTTGGGGACCCCTCTGATCTACCGAAGATCATGTCCCTCTTTTTGTTATATCTATCTTTTCCCAATAGTCAGGATCACTAGCTAAAGCATGTACCACTTGAGTCCTTATAAATTACATAGAGAATAGAAAAAGTAAGCTTTTGGGGATCTTTTGCTTGATCATCGTCACTTTTTGAAGATTTTTACATCTTTCCTTTCACTTCGATATCTATATGTCTCATAAAAAGTTATTATCAGCTGGAGAAGAAAAGAGTTTTCTTCCCCATCCCACACAAGGAAAAAGAGGTGGGGAAGGGAAAACTAGAAGGGTATGTTGGCTTGTTTTCTGTTCTACTTTCTACCACCTTTTTATGTCATCTAATGAGAAATTTTCTTATTGTAGGTTTCAAATATATCAAGTCTATTCAAGTTGCAGAAGGTGTAGAAATCCCGCCAAATGTCTCTGGGTGCAATTGCAAAGGAAATTGCACTAATCCTAAAATATGTGCTTGTGCTCAACTTAATGGCGATGACTTCCCGTATGTGCGACGAGATGGCGGGAGGTGAGTCATGAATTTTTGTTGTGGCATAATCTGGTAAATCAATGATTATTCTAATAAGTTATGACTTATTGAAAGAGTTCAAGGAAGATTGTGCTATGTAGTACTTTTAATGCTTGAGTGGGTATGAGAGGAAGAGTTGTCTAGTAGAATGAGAAGTTTGGGAATGTAGAGTACTAGCTTGGAGGGAAGCCCGAGAAACCTCAGTGAGCTTAGAGGGTGAACCGTTGGTGAGGATATATCCTTGGAGGGGCAAGGAGGAAAAGAGATGAGTTATGGAGTTGGATCATCTGTAAGGTCTCTTGGTCTTATGTTGTGAGGAGTGCATGAGCTCTTTTATATAGTGGGCGACAGTCCTTAAAGTGGGGGTGAGTAGGCCACAGCTACAATTGTGTCAGTGCTAGGTTGGCTGGCATATCACATGTTGCCACGTGACAGTAGGGAATGGGACAACCAATGTAGTGGCCATGTCGCCAAAGATGCCCTAAGTCGCTGGGTCGTTCTCAAGGAGAGGAGGATGAGCCTACAGCCTGCTATGTCGGGGAAACGATATGGCGAGATCTTATCCTAATCCTATCAAGTCATATGCGGTCAAGCTCTCTTTCTCAATGAGGATCCATCCAAATCTTGTCACTCGACTTGATGCAGTGTTCAGGTCAAGAAACTCAAGTGGGGACTCAAGCTGCATCTACAGTAACATTAGCCAATATGGTTTATATAAATTAACATTAACCAATATAGTCTGTGGGTTCAGCTTCTTTTTATTTGGGAAATCATAACTTATGGTCACGTTTGCCATATATAATTTGCCAATTGTTAATCGTTTTCTGTAGCCAGACTAGAGTTGTAAAGTTGACAGAGTTTAATAGCACTATTGGCCATACAAATATCTGTTTGTAAGTGAGAGTTTAGTAGAAGATAATTTTTTTCCTTATAGCAGATTGCTGTAACATTGGAAACTAGTAAAACCTCACATTCTAATAGGTGGCATGTGTATAAAAATATTTGTGGTTTTTGTGCAAACATTCCATAGATTCTTGTATGAGTCACTTGACCTCACGGTTTTATGGCTTCACATTGGTCATATCATCATCGTTAAAATGCTGAGTCTATTATTTAGCTTATCCAGTTACTTCAGCATGGATTAGGTTGTTTGCTTTAAGTTGATCTGAATTTATTGGCTTAATTCATACTGTTGTTGAATAATTGTTCAAGGAATATTGTTTTTTTCATTGCTAGATTGATTGAAGCGAGGGATGTTGTATTTGAATGTGGCCCAAAATGTAGCTGCGGACCTAGTTGTGTTAATCGTACATCTCAGCGTGGCTTAAAATACCGACTTGAGGTTATGTGAATTAAATTAGCAAGCATCGATGTATTTTGAGTTTCCTTGTTTTAACATAATAAATCACATTTTCATTGAACAGGTTTTTCGTACTCCAAATAAAGGTTGGGCTGTTAGGTCATGGGACTTTATTCCTTCCGGTGCACCAGTTTGTGAATACACTGGAATTCTAAGGAAAAGTGATGAATTAGACAGTGTGTCTGAGAACGATTATATTTTTGAAATTGATTGCTGGCAAACTATGAATGGGATTGGGGGAAGAGAGGTACTATTTCTTATATATTTCATTGTTTGTGTCTGTTACTATATCTTCTGGAAACATATAATATATGTCGTGTAATTGAATTTAGATCGCCTTCTGTCTATACGAGGTAATTTCATCCAATCTGGGCCATTGATTTTTTAACAGACATCCCAGATCAGACATAATTCTCTCATGTTCAGCCGAACATGAGAGAAACTGAATCCTGTGTAGTTAGACTGTTTCTAGACTTTTTTAATGGTTGAAATATGACATTGAGCTTGGTGGCGCATCCCGCTTATAGAATAGTAATGACAACACTAGTACCAGTGAGACACAAGAACATGGGTAAAGTCCAATGAGGTGATTCTCTAAAAATAGTCCCAAATTCAATGAAAGATATAAACAGAAGTTTTTATCAGTGGTCTAGTAGTATCAGGGTTTGTTCTGCCTTTTCCCATGTGCTTCATACACGATGCTTAGGCTGTATTGCTGGTCAATTTGAGGTTAGCAATTAATCTATCGACTAATATTTTCTCCTAAGGCATTGTGACTTCTTGATAATGGATTTGGATTTGGTCAGTTGATTAGTTGTAGCTCTTTGCAAGGAGATTAGACGCTACAACATTTATACGTATACCTATTACATGCTTTAGTCAGGGACTTTCAAGGCACTTATGGTCTTTCAGAGTAACTTCGTAATTATTGACCCAAGACTGATTTTTAGGATTGGATTTCTTTGGCTGCCTTCACGTGCGTGGTTTGCAAATTGAGAGTGTTTTTGTTTCGTTAAAGACATAACATTCTGTATATAATTATGGCGAATGAGAATGTTGCATATTACATTCTTTATTTCTGATCAAGTATCTTACCCTTGCAGAGGCGGCTACGCGATGTGTCTTTACCTACTAGTAACCTTAAAGAGAAAGCAGATGACAATATATCTGAGAGTGTGCCTGAATTTTGTATAGATGCAGGGTCATTTGGTAATGTTACCAGATTTATCAATCACAGTTGTGAGCCTAACCTCTTTGTTCAGTGTGTTTTGAGCTCCCATCATGATGTTAGACTTGCTCGAATTGTGTTATTTGCTGCGGATAATATTCCACCTTTACAGGTAGGCTTCCATTTCTGACTCTCCCCCTTCCCTTCTGTATATTATGAACAAAATCTGTTAATTTCCTTAACATGAAAGTCTTTTATTGATGGATGTTGCATCTAGGGGGTTGTAGAAACTGCTTTTAGACTTAACAGAAATATTCATTTAGAATTTAAGAATGTACGCTTGGGAACACATCCCATTCCCATGTTTATTCTCTGGAGTTTCCGTAATTAGGGGTCATTTGATATACCATTGTAAAAGAAATATTCATTTGGAATTTAAGAGTGTGCCCTTAGGTACATCCCACCCATGTTATTCTCTGGAGTTTTCTTAAGGTGATTGAGTAATTTTCACTAACTTTTTGTTAAATGGCGCACATGATGTGGATAAATTTAGTTTTCAGTTCTAGTACTAAACCACTGTTAGTCCTGCAAACTTTCATCATTAACATAGAGTTCATTTCAGGCCTAGCCCACATATTGAACTTTATTCTTTTTAATTGGTTTTTCAATTAGGAACTTAGCTATGACTACGGATACGAACTTGGTAGTGTGGTTGGTCCTGACGGAAAAACAAAGATATTACCATGTCATTGTGGGGCAGCTGGATGTCGAAATCGTTTGTATTAGGCTTTACTTTGGAACCCTCATTTCTATTTTTAAACAAACCGGATCTGTCAATTGTGCAGCATTGCCATATTTATTCTTTTTTGTAGCGGCACGCAGTCGTGTGGTAGTACATTATCTCAAAATGGGAAATTGTTAAGCAAGTCTTTTGGCGAGTGAAGGTAATATTTCTAAATTAGAATGTTCTTGTCTTTTGAAGCAATCGATGTCGGATGTGCACACAAATCTTTCTCATGAAATACAAATGTTTTGTAGTATTTGTAAGTGCACAAGATGAGAGTGTAAGGTGGAGTTGTAAACATGGAATTTAAACATATATTTGTTGGTTATATAATGCCCTTGGCTTTATCATTTAATATTTCTTCTAGTCACATTGTTTTGTTTTGCCAATTGATAGATGATAAGCCCCGCTTTATTTAAGGTGCTTACGGGTCATGTGACATTTTATGTTTTTTCATCAATGTGTTAGTTATCTATTTTATCCAAAATGTATGAATAGGAGTAAAAGTCAGATTTGAAGGTGGGGAAAATTATTCAATTAGATTCTTGTGAAGAGATCAAACCTCTCGAAAGTTTGGGTATGAGAGAATAAGTCTCTTGAAAGCTTGTATCTTTGTATTGGATTTTCATTTTTCTAATAAAAGTTTTAAGAGGAATTCTTAGAGAATTGTTTTGGTTATCAATAAGAAACTTCTAACTAAGAAAAGTCTTATCATTTGGTGCGGTGAGTGGTAGATATGGGATCTAAGAAGACTTGGGAGTTTGAAGAAATGGCAGATGAGCGTCTTGGTATGATAGAAGATGATGTTGAGATGTTGAAAGAAGACATGACATCGATGAAAGAATCCTTCCAAGATTTGGGATGGTAGCTATAACAATAATTACAACAACAATTGCAACTTTTCCTTGAAGCCTAAGAAACTAAGATCAGGTGGAAAGATCAAGAAAGTGCAAATGAGTCATCGTCTTCTAATGGAAAAGAATCAGTGGTCATTTTGAAGGTTATGAGTGTACATGGTTTGGTTTGATCAGTTAATATGTGAAATTTGTAATTGAATTGATTTAGTTGGTTCTCTAATACTCTGAATCGAATCGAACTGATATTACTAAAAGAACAAAACTGAACTAGAATAATTTATTCGATTCGATTCTTCTGTTTTAATCAGTTCGACAATAAACACTAATTTTAAATCTATTTTTTAGAAGCAGAAACCTTAAAATTAAAATTTCAAAATACTCCATTAATTAAACAAACTCATCTTAATGATGAACTTAAAAAATCTATCTTAGATCGTAAAATCTTTGAACTGTGGATATTGCATTATTAGTTCGTGATATCCTTCGTTGCTTGAGATGCTTTGACCATGTTAGCTTCCATCATTGTCCTAGTCAATTTAATGTACTAGTCTATGAATGTGCTAAAGAGGCAAGGTTTAGTATATTTCGTCGTGGATTTCCTGGAAAAAAATCATCACATATTCGCCTGATTTCTTATGAAAGACATTCAGTCCATCTGAAAGATGGAACTTATGCAAGTCATGTCATTTATATGTGGAAATCATAGGCTATGTGGCCATTTCATTGACTCGTATTGGTAAGAATTTGACCCCACAAGAAATTGAGTAAAAAGTTATGGAATTGACATGTTTCTTGTGTGTACCAATTGAAGTATTTTGAAAAATAAAGTGAAGAATGAATGATTTCTTTGTTCTTAAAAAAGGAAAAAAGAAAAACTATATGTTTTTCACCCTTTTGAATTTAATTGGGTTGTTTACGAAACTGAGATGATGTATTTCCCTTTATGATCTTTCAAGGGCGATTTGCCTTTTGATGAACAAATTAATTGAACAAAATTAGATGTAGATCTTGCAAAATTAAAATATGTAACAGAGATTTTCCCCAATCGAAATTGTAAAGCAATGCTCTAACTTTACAGTTAGTAATTCCCGCATTGCAAAACTCACTAATCCTGATATAATGCATGTAAATCACTTATAGAAAAAGATAACAGTATTCAATTGACAATCGAATCTAAACTATAGCGTTACTATTCACTTTTGTGTGTGTATATATATCAACTTCATTACTGGTTTGAACTATGGCAGACACAGACTAAGGTGTATGAACATTAATTCAGATAAATGACTAGTAATTAGAACCTCTGCCCAACTAAGAACAATGGACTTCTACACCAATCTTTTCTAAAGATTTAAAACCTACTTAGTGAAAACATTCTAGATTCATCTTCTAAAGATTTTTATATTTCAGTTCCGTGCAACAGAAACTTAAAGCTTGAACTCTATTGATAAGGTTTTTCTTAGTTAGAAGTGTCTTAACAATAATCAAAACAATTCTCTAAAAATTCCTCTTAAAACTTTTATTAGAAAGATATAAATCTGAGACAAACGTACAAGCTTTCAAGGGACTTGTTCTCTCCTATTCCAAACTTTCGAGAGATTTGGTCTTTCCATAAGATCTTAGCTTAAAGAATTTCTCCATACCTTCAAATCTGACTTCAAGTCTTATTTATACATTTTGGATATAATAGATAACGAACACATTGGTGAAAAGACATAAAACGACACATGATCCATAAGCACCTGTAATAAACCGGTTTACAACTCACATCTCACTTATACCTCCTTCTAAAATAAGTAAACCTAATCTGGGGCTTATCATCCCCCCCCCCCCCCCC